>JABBWB010000162.1:0-89787 GCA_016628085.1 Suillus occidentalis | reverse complement strand
TTGATCATGTACTTGCAAATCGTCAAGGGTTTCTTGTTCGATAACCCCAGCTCGCGGTCATTGCTCGTTCAAGCTGTCGTTATCTGGATCAAACCTTACTTTGGCCGCTATGATGAGTTCACGCAGACCGCCACGTCGGATTCCGATAGCGTGCGTGATTTGGCGAGGGTTAGCTGGCTGGAGTCTACGGCTTTGTGTGACAATTCTTGCAGTGATGCTGGACAAGTTGCAGCCGCAGCCGGTGTCATCATCGGTTATGGCGGATCGCAATTTGTTCAGACAGGAGCAGGAGAACATCGAATATATACTTATGCTCATGCCGAGGTGCGTATTCTCTGTGCTGGCACAACTACGATGTATTCATTTATTTGCAGGCTTCTTGACTCTTATCGCGAGTTCCAGAATCCTGCTAATCACCGTGCTGTGGAACGAACGCGGACTCCAACCACAACGACCGCCGCAGTACCTGTCACATTCCCGGAGTCTTATCCATTTTCCCTCATGGCTTTATTGCCCAATGCTCCCCGAAATGCTACCAGCACATCGCTGACGCACGAAGACAACTTGGTCTTCAACCCTGGCTTGGGCGAGACAGCCATAGTCCTCCTTTCCCTTGTGCTCTCCTCCGACGAAGCACATCTACACCTTTTTGGAGTCGAGTTATGATATTGAAGGGAAGGAAAACTTTGCTAATCTGCTGACGCAGTTTTTCAAGGTTGCGACATCTATACTAGAGAATGATGCCTTCCCAAGCAACTGGCTGAATGTGAACATCTTGACGCACAAGGTGTCGATCAAGATGATGGATCCTATTGCCACGCTTCTAAAGCGTATTTTCATACCCCCACCGTCGGCATCGCATCAGTTCAAGGCGGAGCTGTGGAAGGACGCTTTCTTCATGTTGCTGAAGCTTTTGTCATCCGAGCAGCTTGTGATCGAAGATTTCAGCCCACAGGCACGTTTGATCGTATTTTATATTTCATATTCTTACGTTGGGATTTAGAAACGGCGCGCCGTATGGCGTCTGGGTGGCGATATCTGAGGTGAAGGTGCGGACATATTGCTTCGGCTATGGGAAGCCCTTGCCTGGGCGGAACCGACAGAATCCAGCTCTGTCTCTCAAGGGGTGCGTGTTTCACCATACCTGGATGTTCAATGACTTGACAATGCCCAGGGCTACCAAGCGGTACTTAGCTCATTGATTGGGTACATCGTGAACCTCTGTCTTAGTCACCACGACCAGCTACGAAACAATACCGTTGGGATCCTGTTTGGGATGATCATTTCAGAATATCATCAATACGGCCACTTTGACCAGATTGAGACGGAACTGGTCAGGAAGCTCGATTCCCTCTTCATGTCCCAGTCCAAGGGTGATGATATCTCTCGCGTATTCTTCATTGCACAATTGCGACACCTATTCGAGTCATCCGAGGTCGACGATCAACTCAGGGAGCGCGTCTCTACTTTCCTTGACTCGGTTGATGCTTTCCTCAAGCTTCTGCTCAACGTTCGCAAAACCAGCAAGGCCGCAGTCAGGACAGCTCGCGGCGAGACGAGGGAATCGGGTTTCTCGGACTGGCTGCAGCACCAGAAGGTCAGGACGGGGACAGTGAGTGTTTCCTAAGCCTAATTAGTTGGTTGTATATCTGACGTCTAATGGTAGAAAACGAACACACATGCTCCGCATTGTTGGCCAATATATGGCAAAGGCAATGCTAGACTCACCGCATCATCAATCTTTCAGTCAACAAGGTTTTCGTCAAACTCGTAATAGGAGAGGAAGTGGTCTTTGACCATCGAGTCCTTGAAAGTAAGAAATATCGCGCGACGATAAGACACTGTACTCACATGATTTGGTCTAGCTTGTAATATACCAGTGCAACTCTGTCCTTCCGCCTTTGCGAACGACGCAATTTGTATCCTCCCAAGCACGCCCGTCAGTATTCATTGATACAGGATATGAGCCGCAAGACAGGACCACTGTTGATTTCCTTGTGGACTGGTATGTTCTATTCGAGTTGACAAGAGATTCAACTGTTAATGCAGCAAATTTCAGACGCTCTCTGAGGACGAGTTTCTTAATCTCATCGCTCGCAAAGGACCCGGCAGTGGGGAGTTAGACGAGAAGACCAAGAAGAAGATGGGCGAAGGAACGGGAAGGAAATGATCAAACAGGCTGCGAATGAGGGCCTGAAAAGCGTCGATAACGGGAGACTTGTCAGTGGTATCTAAGGATGGCCAGATAAGTACTAGTAGCTGCTGTTTGTTGACTTGGTCTTAGACTGCCTAATATGATTATGATCCACCGAAAAGTCTATGGCGCTTCCATCACTGAAAGAGACTGATAACGGTGGGGTGCTTTAATCCCATGGTGTCGTGGTGCATTCCTGTTGTGACATCTCCTCCACGGTCATGAATAATCAGCCTAATCAGCAGCTTGTACCCGCTCCATTACAGACAATACGAGTTGCATATGCTGAGCTTGGTCGCCGTGTTACTGTAGCCCTCCGCACACAGATTGGGGACCATGCACGTTTAGGTGAAGAACAGCGGCATTGCTTACGACTATTGGCGCTGCTGACACAGGCAAGTAGTTTTGTTTCCAGTCACATTTTGTCCTTTGCTCAACTAGTAGGGTGATGTAGCATGCGGATATTTTCATGCCAGCTGAACGCACCACCATTGAAAACAGCTTGCAAAGTATGATAGATCACCTGGATAATGCAGCGCGCCAGTCAGTGGACCCACCAGATGCTCCACCAATACAGGCATCTTATGTGGTGCCAACTGGACGGCCAGGACGCCCTCGTATCGAAATCGAGCCATCTATTCTAGCACCTGCTATTGAACTTCGTGGTCCAACACACCTTGCAGCGGTATTTCAAGTATCAGCACGAACTGTGCGTCGCCGTGCCTTGGAGTATGGCTTAGTAGAGCCAGGAGCCCCAGTGTATGTGGATTATGAAGGTGATGATGGGACTGTCACTCGATTTTACACATCATCAACAGCTCCGACTTCTGATCTCTCAGATGATGCGCTGGACAGTATAAT
Source organism: Suillus occidentalis (assembly GCA_016628085.1). Taxonomy (NCBI): domain Eukaryota; kingdom Fungi; phylum Basidiomycota; class Agaricomycetes; order Boletales; family Suillaceae; genus Suillus; species Suillus occidentalis. The sequence goes on along the minus strand of JABBWB010000162.1, from coordinate 86,732 downwards.
GCAGCAAATACTTGATCATTTCCCTTACTTTGGTCGTCGGATGATCCAAGGACATTTCCAATACCTTGGCCACCGAGTGACACGCAGTCGTGTCCTAGAGTCATACGCTCGTGTATACGGTGCTCCTCTTAACATTTTTGGCTCACGGAGGATACAACGCCGTGTTTATTCTGTTCCTGGTCCTAATTCTCTGTGGCATCATGACGGGCAACATGGTGTGTCATGTAACTATTTGATGGTTCTACCTACTGCAACTTGTTTATCACAGGATTGATACGTTGGCGGTTTGTCATACATGCCTTCATAGATGGATTTTCGCGGTTTGTTACAGGCATTCGTGTCAGTAGCAACAACAGAGCTCAGACAGTTCTTGATCTGTTCGTCGATGCGATTGCAGAGCATGGCACACCTAGTCGTGGTGCGTGGAGACCATGGAACAGAGAATCTCCGAGTAGCCGAATGGATGGAAAATCACAGAGGTACCGAGCGAGGGTCTTATATATGGGGCCGGTAAGTTAGTACCACCCCTGCCTGCAATAATACTTATGTATGTGTATTGCAGGAGTGTTCACAACATCCGGATTGAACGCCTATGGTGTGATGTAACAAGAGGATTGGAGCAAAATGGAAGGATTTTTCCTAGGGCTCGAGATGCATGATGGTTTGGATACTAACTTGGACGCCCATATGTGGCTCCTCCACCACTTATTCCTTGAACGAATCAACCTTGATGCCGCTGATTGGGCTGAATCATGGAACCATCACAGAATTTCGATTCGTGATGAGCGCCAGCGCAGCCCACGCGACATGTTCTTCTTTGGCATGCTCCAAAATGGTGTACGTGGGGTGGATGCAACATTCATTCTGGGAGATGATGAAGTAGGTGACTTTCAAGAGTATGGGATAGACTGGGATGCATTTGATGAAGATCATGTTCGTCAACACCATAACACCACAAATGGTGTGGATGAAACAGCTGACAACCCCTTTGTCGTTCATCCCCCACAACAGTTATCAGATGTACAGGTACCAGAAATGAATCGTCCACTGACAGATGTACAGATACATGATCTAGATAACCACCTTGCTCTTCAACCTCATTACTTGGCTTATTCCATGGACAGTTGTAGACTACTGTGGATTGATGCGCTTCAAATATGCTGTAACATGTTTCATTAACTTTCAATACCACCAGCCTGTACTCTCGTTACTAGAATTCCCCAGTAGGTCAATACTCTAGATTGTAGTAAGCCAGGTTGCACATGATGGTGGAAAATGGACGCATCACACATCATATTGGGAAAAGAGCAAAGGTACTAGTGCCAGTGGTAATAAGTACTATGATAGTGGTTATGATAACTTGGTTTTGATGGCGGTGAACAACAACATTGAGGTACAATATGAAGAACTAAAGGTACGGTCGCTGCAAATTTTGTCAAAGGCGGTAAAGAGAAGAGGTGGTACAGTATGATATGGAAATGCAGACGGAGCACATTGCACTGATGAAGACAGAATTAGTTGATGCGGGTTGTATCAAACACAGGATTACAGAATGGAGACAGGGTCACTGCGGGCTGCTTTAAAGACGTTCAAAGGATATTAAAGCTAGACGGTCCAGAAAAAGCGAAGAGAGAAAAATGGATCCAAAGATCAAAATCTGTAACTGTGTCGTCATCATCTGGGATTGGATCAGCAAGAGAGGAGACAATGGCTTTTGTGAGTGGAATGTTCACTCGGTAGGAACATGTCTGAAAGTGCATTGGATAAGTGGCTGGCTATAGATGTAGACACAGATGAGCGGACGTTAGATAATATACACTGTTACACGTACCTCCCAATCCGCACCCGCTCCCAGTGGTTTCGAATGCGCATACTTCTGTGGAAGCCCTTTTGTAAAGCGAACCTGAGTAAGAATCAGTTCAACGACCAGGTGAGCCTTGATTATAAACACAAACGCAGAAATTTTGTTTGGGATTAGCTGGCAGAATACAACTTCCTGAAATTTGAAGCATAAACTGCTTGCATCGCAACATTATGCTCGTTGTACTCTCTTCGTCAGCACATAGTTGCTCCTGAGATACATATTCCTTGACAGCAGGATGCTTCGGATGACCAACACCTCTAAGGTACCGCGTAAACCTCAAGATGAAAGCTGCTTCCGTATCTGCGTCGATGATAGGCCCACGTGCATGCCCACTATCAGATTCAGATATCTGTGCGACCTCAAATTCAAGGCGCTGGATGAGCTGAGTGGGAGAACTGAGATGTTGCTGATAAAGCTCAGTAATCAGGACTTCCAAAGATGGGCGCAAGGTCTGAAAATGTGTCAACTCATTATCAGGTGCATGACACAGATCCTCATACTCACAGACGCCAACGAAGGTATCTCGTCACTAACATAAGCATCAAACCCTTCAGAAAATGCCAAAATTTCTTGGGGAACATCCAGCGTGAACGCTGATGGACATCCAAGGAGAACACCAGCACGAAGCTGCTGTTGTAACTCGAATCGTCTTGCAGGTAGCATATCTTGCGTGAGTTGCACAGGCTATTTGACATCATTAATCAATGAGACTGAAGTCATGATCATCAAGCTCACCTGAATCATAAGATATGTCGCTAACAACGATGCAAGTGGTCCAGTGGGTGAGAGGTCAAGAGGGCTGTTATGGTTCGATGGAATGGCAGACAGTGCTTGTGCCGCTTCGGGCCCCAACATCCTGATAAATGGTGCGTTGAAGAGAAGATCAAAATCTCCCAGAACGTAAACAAGTAAAAATGGGGAGCACGGCACAGGTGGTTGTCCAAGTGCGAAAATGTGCAGGGCACACAATAGACCATGGGTCTTCAGTTTACACGCCATCTTTGGGTCCAGCACTCCGAATGGGAGCGTCGAAACACTCTTGAACCCATCCATGGTCTCCATCCAAGTGGAAAGTTCACTTGTCGACTTCTGGACAGCTTGAGCAAGGACAGATCGCTCAACACCTTCACCAAGACCTTCACCGCTGTGCCTGCATGTCAGAGAAGATAACTAAAGGTCATAAATTAGACTTACACCTTGTAAGTCCTCTTTGACATGAATAAACTAGCAAGGCTGAGGTCCGACCCATCGTTCTTATATGAGTAACCGATGGTGAGTCCCGGCGGCAATGAGGCCATGCAGAGGGAAATGCCGCCAAACTGAGAGTATATAAAAGCTGTCAAAAGATCGGCGACGTCTTCCACGGTTGTTCCTTGACCACGCCAAGGTTGAATGTCTGTACCGCTATCATCCAGTGCATGGTCTTGTACATATGCTTGCCAGTCAGCAATGTTTGAGTGAGTGGGATGCGGAGGGGCAGTGTTCTCCGATTGCAGTGTTGTACCACGAGCAATAGTAGACGACAGGGACTCGTTGAACTGCATTTGGGATATCTGTCAGTACATGGATGAATAAAAATTAAAGAAAAAAACATACACAGTCATCATCGTCATCATCATTGACACGATTAAGACGTTGTTCGAGACCATAACTAGGACAGGCTGATAAGCAGGATGGGTTCCTGGTCGGCTCAGGAAATATGGCAGTGAACAACGTGTCCATTACACGTGATGCATAACAGGAGTGAATCCTATTCGTAGTGTCGATAGGCCCAGTAAGCTTCCCGAAACGAGGTGCTATTCATGACCATCCTTTAGTCCACAAGTTTTCAAAATGACGAAAGTTAGACATACCAATGAAGAGAAGCGGTGTGTCACTGAAAGGATTCTTCATATTTCTGGAGATCTTATTCATGTTGTCGATGAGGGCTGCCACAGTAAGCTGCCACGTGGTCAATGCAGCTGGTTTCAGTGTGTAGGATGTAGCATCGCGGTTGAGTTTGCCAAGCTGTAATATAAGCCAGTCGGCCCTTTCATACTCGACTTGAGGTGCACAGGCAGCCACATTCATGTCGAACGGTGGGGAAGCTGGGAAGTGGATGCTATGGGCAGTGAGATGTGATGTGATGTGCTCGTGAAGCTCGTTCATTGCCAAGCGCTGTGGATCAGATGTCGAAAGCGTGACATCTATCACAAGGTTATGGTGCCGAAGTCGACGAAGAATATCCGGAAGCTTTTGCCGAGTTAGCCGTAAGTCCTTTGGAAATGGTTCATCCGACTCGATCTCAAGGGAAGGTGAAAACTATGTCGAGATTATCAGAAAAACAAGATATCAGGATTGTGAGCCCAAGATCCTCACCGGATATGGTAAAAACACGATATCGAATCTCAAAGATTCTTGAACAGAGCTTCTCCTTGTAGTAGCACGACTGGACAGCCGAACTGGGCGAGAAGAGGTTCGAGTGGAACTAGAGTTTATGGGCCGGATGCTGGTAGGAAAGGGGCTGAAAGGACTGGCAGTTCCTGGTATGCCCACTGCTGGACGAAGCGATGTATATGATTGCACACGGCGCTCATTACTCGTTCCTGATCTGACTTGAGAGGGTAGAGGCCAGGCCATAGCTGGGGTGCCTACTACAGTTGGTGTTGGTGGCGGCGTGAGACTGCTGAGGCTCAACTAAGTTTACTTGGCATGTAAGTACAACAGGGGCACATACCTCGTAGTTACTGGTGTAACTTTGACATGCGCAAGCCAACCCTGACCACAAACACAGAGGGATTGTGGTGTTATCGGTCCGGCACGATTCTTTACTAATTGTGTGAGATAGGTACATAAGATCGGGAGCAGCCTACGTACATTGCCTTGTTCAAATTTAACACAGCCTGATGCTGGACAGCCTCCTTTCGGAGGAAGCAGCATGGTGGGGACTCGTGGTGGTGGAAGGATTACCGGAACTGCATGGTGAAGAAAAGAGTGTCCGCAATAGCACAGTGCAGATTCTCGTTCATCCTGTGACCATTTGGTTAGCGTGAATAATATTCAAATAACCTTCAGTGAGAGTCTTACATTTGGATTGCTTGCCTCGAAAACCACGCACACTCCACAACGTTGGCAACTGTGCCTCTCAGGAAGAGGTGACATGGCGGTTGAGGAAAAAAATGAGGCCATTCAAGTTTTTCCACACCAGGTATATGAGGGCATGGGCAACATCGTCCTTAAAAATTCATATGTCAGTCGGACTCAGTCCCCATGAATTCCACAAGGTCACCATCAGTAGTCAAACCTAATTAAGTAATTCATGAGCACCAGCTCGATAGTCTCAAGGAGAATTTAGTGATACCCGTTGTAATTAATATGAATATGCTTCATAGTGTGCTTGGTGTCGTCGTTGTGTGCCGCCAGTGGTGCACAGCGAGCAAGCTCGAGCAAGCATGGGAAACCGCGATGAAAAATAATTTTACCAATAGTGCCAACATCCTTAGGCTTAATGGTCACGGTCTCGAGGGGAACTGGCTATAATTGAACATGAGCTGTATTGATCACATATAGTATAGAGTTATGCTTATATCGAAGCAGAAGCAGAAGTCAAGGTCAAAGTCAAGGTCAAGGATCAAAGTCAAGGTCAAGGATCAAAGCAGAAGTAGAAGTCAAGGTCAATGTCGCTGTCGAAGGACACACCTTCCTAATTTGGTAAGATCCAAAGTCAAAATCAAGTTCGACAAGCTCAAAGCAAAACTCTGGAATTTTGTCCAATACGGGCCCTCATAATTCAGGGGTGGCTGCGGGTCTGGAACAATCGCGACGTGTGGTATACAACTCGAAAGCAAAAATAGATGAAGTTAGCACAGAATGAGCACACAAAACTGACCCTGTCATAGATTACTAGCAACGGTACTTAGCTATAGCGGTGTAACTAAAGAATACGAAAAAACCTCGAACAAAATTATCCTGCACCCCACGAAGAAGAACCCTCCTAACATTAGTTCCTTGTTACACACTATTGCTAGTTGATACATGCACACGCTTCTGAAAGACCATCGAAGCAATGTCTGTTCCTGCATCGCAGTTGGCCTGAAGCTTAGCGTGATATTCTCGAACGCCAAGGATGAGGCGTGGCCCCAGCAGAAACTTCTGCACGACTGAGCAAATGTGAAGAATGCCATAATATGTCTCGGCTCCCAAAGACCACGAATCCTATAAGAATGATGAACGACTCTCGTTAAGATGTCAATGACAGAACTGCGTACCGAGATCTTTCGAGAAAGAAAGCCGATGTGGAGGCAAGAAGCAGCAACAAAACTAGCACATGCGAAATGTCAGGGGATTTGAAGGTAACCACAATACTCAAAGTGCCAGCTCACATTGCAAAATACAGCACATGAGTTTTGATTAACACGGTGAAACAGTCCCCGACGGTACACGCTGTCGATGGCCCTCGCAGTTCGCGGAAGTGTTTTATAGCAATCCAGATAGCAAGACACAATGCAAGGATCTCCCATACCATGTTGAGAATCCAAACCATTATGATCAGCCGTTGAACGCCATGCTCGTAGCTGTATGTGCACTCATAGATGCCATAGAGGAGGAGTTCTTCTGAAAATCACACAATGAGCGTGGTTATTCGATCCACCATAATAAGCTTACCCCCAACGATATGCTCGAATCCCATCGCAAGCATCACTCCGCAGACAATATTGATAGCAAGAAAGATCACAGCAAGAAAGATTAACATCTTTTTCGATCCTTGATACATGGCTCGTAACCGTGCAATCATGATGACTTGTATGATGCTTTCACCCAACTCAATATCACTATATATTGTAGTCACTCACTGCCCAGAAGCGCAGCTATGGCCCCATTCATCCAATTTGTTGTGGCATTCATGATATTGCCTGGAACACGCAATCAGTGATTACCCTTGTAGAATCAAGGACTCCAACATAGCTCACATCTATTGTAGTCATGATATTAAAGTAACAAGCTGGTCAAGTCTCGAACTCACCCCTACACAGGAGTGAAGTTAACGAAATTGACGAGTATCAGTGCAGAATTCTCACTGCATCTGTCACCGAGACTGATGGAAGACTGACTGTAGTACATCACCGATCAGAGAAAATTATATGGCGTACGTAAGGAGCATACTCAGCATGTCCATCCTGCTCGCGAGGGGTGTCTTATGAGCGATGCATCGACAGTCAAGGCCGGTGAACATACACAGTAAACGGTATTCCAGCATAGCGCACCTGGAGTATTTTGACGTGAGCACAACTTACCGAATACACTCGCACTTGAACATACGAACAAGGACATACAGAACAGTCATAAGAGACCAATGTTGCCTCTATCCAAATTAATTGTACGATCCTGTATTTCTTTTGATACGGGACTCTGCTCACCCATATTAGTTCAATCTATAAAACCATTCTTAGCGAGATGCTTGGCTGTCTGAAATGCAGAAACATACCTCTTTCCCAAGTGTCAGAGCTGGCAATATCATAAGGAAATAACAACTCTTAAATCCTATTTCGCTCACCCCAATCGTACATTATTGCAGTGCATGCGACAACTGCGAAACAGCGGTCAAGGTCAGGTTAAGTCATCATTGAGATCATCCAACTGACTCTCCACGAACCTACAAAATAGCTGTAAAAATGATATGAATTAATTAATGGCCACCAATTGGGACCACTCGAAATTTGTGTCATGCTTGAAGGATGGGTGTTTGTGAGGATCAGAATTTAGTAGACGAAGACCTAACAATGGTTTTCACGTTAGATATACCGCTACCAGCGCTTACATCGTGATGATTTTCGTTTCTTGGTCGTCAGTGCTGTCATGTGAGCGGGGCAGAGGCGGATTGTAACATAGCCTCTTGACAGTGTGAGCACTACACCGGAAAATGATGACCAAAATAGGACCAAAGATAGTAGGCCTCTCGGATCCCCCCTTGTCAATATGTATATGTTTACAATGCCGAACACACCGCAACGTTGAATCAGAGAAGAGCCGAGCTTCGCCAGCAGCCTTGCTCTGCAAGCATTGCGTATTTTCGTTGCATTTCGTTGCAGGGAAATATTGAGCATGCGGGATGGTGGTCGTACACTTGTGCGCTATGACACTCACTGAAAAAAATGCAACTTGAAGTGATTATGCAAGGCACGGTAATTTGCAAAACAAACTTAGATATTGCAAATGCGGCAACAGCACAATTAATGGAGATTACGCTGGGTGAACAACTCAGGAACAATGACTATCGGTTAAAGTTGCTTGACAACCAGGAATCTGGTGTCTTATCACGGTTCCAGTGTAACGTTAGATTTGTGAACCGGGACGAAATATGAGAGGTAGTGGCGCGAATGCAATTGCATCAAGTCACCTGCGGCAGAACTTGCTGTAGACGGAAGGCACGAACTTTTGCTGTATTGTCACCGGGCTGTCTGACGAGCTCTAATGGAGTGGTCAAGTGCCTGCTCAACAGACTCTTGCTGTTCTTGCATTAAAAATAACATACTCAAGAAACGTACATTTTTTGGCAGGCCAACCTGTCTGTTGTAAATATTCAGCCATCTTGAGCATCAGTCACGATTCCGAAGCTGTATATTCCCCGAAGGTGGCAGCTGGTGTCAAAGTTTGTTATTTCATGCATACTACCGGTAACCACAACAGAAGACTCCGGGGTAGTCCGAGGTGTAACGACGGGGATGTGCATTCAGGAACATGAAAGGATGTGGTGTGGCTCCGACGACGCCTTTAGTAGCCTGTCACCATGAAGTCCATAACTGTTCGATTTCTCTATCGAACAGTTGTTCTCTTCTTAGGCGTGCACACCAGCCGCCCAGCATGATGCTTTATTATCACTGATCGATCTGCACCTCTATGAAAACCAAAAACAAGTACAGTAACTCACCAATGGACTACTGGACGCAAAGTTGAGAGCGCGTTTAGACCTCTGGGCTGGATCCTACGAATAAGTGAGATGTGGCTGAACGAGGTCAATATACTTGGTCATCCATCTCATTGTAGAGCTTCACCTGCTGGTTTTGCGAATGGCGCTCAAGACGAAGCTTTGGACTCGTGCAAATGTACCATATGAAACTCGATGATGATCTCGTACAATATTAATACGAATAATTCAAAGGATCGTAATTGGTGAAAATGACTGATCATTTGACAAGAATTGACGTACCGGTCGATTGGAACACCCCACCGCTCGTCATCCAGTGTTGCCAGTGTTTGTCACGACGCTATCACTGAGAAAGTTGTAGATCAGCCTCCCGTCTCCAAAAGGCCGTGTTATGCTCCGCCCGAAAGGCGCTCAGCGATATTTCAACGATTTCAACATTTCAAAAGCGATTGTGATTTGACCACTTGGAGTAAGCACGCCAAAGGACATTTCTTTTGCCTTGAACCGGACCATGTCCCGCGCCGAAGTATAACCACCCCAAACACGCGGCCGAGGCAGGCCTTGCGAGGAAACTTGATCCAGAAACTGTCCCAGTGGACATGATAGACAATGCTATATTGAATCTACCTAGGATAGAGTCTAGATTACATGTCAGCAAGAGTAAGTACGAGTGGTAAGGATATACATACCTCAGCGGACGTGATAAACAACGCTGAGGTATGACTGGCGAGGGAAAACATTACGTATGAATGTCAACATGTCCTGGACGGGAAGATGCTACCAGTGACAACGATGGCGGTGGGGACAACATGTATTTGGTGTCGAAGGTGTCAAGATAGGATGAGGACTCGAGAGAGGACAAGAGGCAAAGAAAGATCTCGGAGGCTAATGCCTCCAGGACTGGTAGCAAGCGCATGTATCCTATCCTATCGCTAACATGCATGAGATTGAGAAGCATAATCGTCCGTATATCAGTATATCCATGGTGAGGCCCGAGGTATGCTGGTGTGTAACTGAGGAAAAGTGACATAGAAGAGTGATGGAATATTGATGGGAAGCCAAGTGCGACTATGAGGATAGAGCTGCGCTGCTCTCCGTTGAAACTGCAAATTTCGCACGAAGTTGCTCGATTTCTGCTTGCATCTGGTCGATTCTATGCTGTCGCTCCCGAATTTCCCTGTCAATTCTCGCCTGATTTTGCGCAAGCCACTGCAAAGACAAGTGATTATCGATAAAGGAAATCATATTGGCCGAGAACAGCCCACCTTTTCTTGTTCAGCTTGGTGACGTTGCTCTACCTGCTCAAACGTCTCCAGCATCCTCTGCCATTCTGGCTGATAAGCGTCACATACAGCCTTGACATTCTGATCTGATTGTTCTGTTGTAATCCCGTGGTAACGAGGGCGTGCCCTATGGTTTCGGCACAATTTTTCATCGCCAGAGAAAAGTTTTATTAAGCTCCTCCACACGGTATCAGCGAACCAGTGGCTCTCGTGCTCATATACATCGTACGCAGAAGCCTGGCGGTGTATCACAGACAGGAGAATAGATACCTCGAGTGCTGAAGGCGGAGTGGCTGAAGAAAATGGCAGGGTACGGAGTTTTTTGTGGGGTCCATATGCAAAAACGAGGTACCGTGCTGTATCACGAGCGGAACCAAACATGTATGCGGTATCACAAGCGCGGGTTTCTGATGATGGAGGATCAATCAGTTCCGATGACTGTTTGGAGGAGGTGTCTTGATCATATGTGTCACAGAGGTCACGGTCCACAGAAATTGCAGCCTCAACAGAACAGCCACCGATCCAATGACTGAAATAAAATACAAGGAACTCGCGTTCCATAAGGCCATTACGCGGGAACTGTGGCACGCAACATCTTGTACGTGAGGATGGTGGAGTGCACTTGTAATGCTCGATGCGACGCAGTGAACACTTCATGTATTGATTATCCCGATCACTGTCCCAAAATTTGGGAGAATCCGCCATCGCGGAACGCCACTCACGCACGGGCAATGAGTTAAAGATATACGGGCCGTTGAAGGGTAGGTGAGGGAGTCCAGCAGGAGGTTCTGACTCGGACTCTATGGTTTGGAATGGACGAAGGAGCGCAGCTAGGAAACGGCTGACGCTCAGGAATTGGCTTATTTGGCCTTGCTTTGAGGACATGCCAGTGACGGGTTGCTCTTCTAGCAGTTGACTTTTGAAACGGCAGGTAAGGTAATTGAGCTTGTGTGTCGAGGGTAAGAAGCAGGCTTGGCGGATGCACCCGCATAGCTGGCACTCGAGTCAAACTTTCCTTTTTGAGTATCACTTCTGAGGCCTCGAGGTAAGTGAATATGTACTCCCAGTTGGAGCCGTACCTTGATGGTTCGAGTGTAAAGTGATTATAGTGTCTGGCTAGCTTGAGTGCGGAATTTGAAACTCAAACAAAGTCTTGATGAAGGGCCAGGGATGGCATTGACAGCGACCAACGAGTACTGAGTGCACAAACACCGTGGCCTTGTTTGCATTAAGCTTTTCGTTTCAATGGCCCTCATCACAATCTCAGGCTACCCATCCTCTGGGAAATCAACCCGTGCGGCCCAAATCCACGACTTCTTTTCCTCAGATCCAAGTCCCCAGCTCAAAGTAAAAGTCATCTCAGATGATGATTTGGCCATCGACCGCACATCTTACGATGGTCTGTCACCATCTGTCTTTCCTTCATGCCCAGTAAACTGACCCCCAACAAATCAGACTCCCTTCAAGAAAAAACTGCCCGCGCAACTCTCTTCACCGCTATTACAAGACACATAGCCAGAGATACGATCCTCATCGTAGACGCAATGAACTACATCAAGGGGTTTAGATACCAGTTATATTGCAAGGCACGAGAGGCAGGCGTTAGGGTTGCCACGGTGTGTAATGGGTCACGATATCTCCTCGCACAACTGACATATCCGAGAAAAGTAGGTCTATGTCCTCGCTACGCCTGACCAATGTCGGGAATGGAATAATGATCGAGCAGATGGTAAGAGATATAAACACGAAACGTGCGTCTTCCCCTTTCCCCCTTTCCCGTCCAAAATCTTCAACTCCCAGCCAACAGCCTCGACGCCCTCATCCAGCGCTTTGAAGAGCCCTCGTCCATGGTTCGCTGGGATGCCCCGCTCTTCACTATCCCCTGGGACGACCCAAGACCCCCACTCGAACGCATATCAGACGCAGTCACAACCGGCATCGTAAAACCTCCAAACGTCGGCACCCAAATAACACCCAAAGCACCTACCGACGCACTCCGCACGCTCGAGCATACGACCAACGCGTTAGTTTCGGCGCTCATGGCTGCTCAGGCTGCTAGCCCGCTTGGTGGACCTATCGTGCTTACCCTTGATGCGCTCGATCCTAGTCCGAATAATAGTGCCAATGAGAGCTCGGTGCTCCGCGTCCGTTTGACACTTCCCCACCGTGCATTGACACTCTCGGAGCTGCAGCGCCTGAAACGTCAATTCGTGGCTGCGCGACGGAAAGCTGTGACTTTGGGGAGCACGGAAAAAGGGAGGGTTGAGTGGGGGGAGGAGGGCGTGGGACGCGCATTTGCAGATTTCTTGGAAGAGGGGCTGGATGTCGGGAGGTGACTTAAAGTACGGTACATTGTGTGATCTGAGTATATATACTTACGCATCCAAAGCAAGAGGTGAATTGTTTAAGAATGGTACAACGTGGTATGCGGTACACTACGCGTCGCCATCGCGTACTCAATACCATTTTGATGCCTCCACATCCTGAAGATTTGATCGTGATCTATTTATCTTGCTGAGAGCGCTGGCAGTATATGCTGTGGTGAACAACATGACGAAAAACTTAAAAAAACTCAAAATCGTGGATGTACAACTAGATGATCCCTTCAGATCACAACGGGATATGATGCGCACACGTCATACACCCTTTCTTGATAGTGATGCACTTTAGAACGCTGGGTTTTACGGATGCATTGATTGCAAAGGACCTGACTCGTATTTTTGTCGCAAGAGACATTGAGTAATGTTGTGGTATAATATCAGATACAAATTTCTTCCATCCCACTCCATCAATATTCCACCTTCCGCTTAGTTTTGGGGATTGGGGATGGCTTAGGAAAGTGGGAAGGGTAGTTAATAGGCACTGAATTAGCCCCACTGGCAGCGTTACAAGGCCGCGGCGGACTCGGCGGAAGTGGGTTGCGCAATGGTAATTCTGAGCGAGTCACTTCAACGGATGAAAGCAAGTCAACTACTTTGTCCCATGTTTCCGCCGTAATGTCCACATAGTGACCTTCGCAAATATCGAGTTGGTTGGTCTGAAATGCCATAAGGTCTCTTGGAATGGTCGGGAAATGTCTACATGCACTGTCAAGCATGGTCTTATAATATCGATGAGCCACATTCAAGATTGCAAAAGTTGTTCCACCCACCTTATACGACTTGTGTCGGTTAGTCATTACACGTTTTTGACCATGTATTAGAATAAGAAGTTTGGGGATTTGCTTCGATGATTTCCGAGTCGCTCCACCCTTTGTAGTGGAAGCTTTCGGCATGTGGAGTGTAATTTAAAACAGTAAAAAAGAGATACGGGGTTTTGAGCGTTCGACAACGTGTCCTCGGTAAGTGCGTAAGTTCAAGTTGCATCGGCGACTCGGCGTCGGATCCAGGTAGCACCGCCACTCGAATATTGATCGACCCATGCAGATACCATATTTAGTAATTGCAGGCGGATGTATATGATGTCGCTCTCTCTAAACAGACACGGCGGGTACTAGTAAGCAAAGGCAAGTGATCATCCGCAAGTAAATGATGCAACACTTCCTGTTCCTCTCGTATCCGCGATGCTGAATCCATCTAGCAGAAAGGGCTCACTTATCGAAGGCAGACCTCATGGAGACGGGCCATCAGCAAAGAGCCCATTCAAAGACTATCAGCCACTCAAACGCTAACCAGGCTTGAACGCCCATGCAAGTTCTAAACCAAACTCTGTTGTCACTGAGATCTGAGAACTCCCTCGATTTAGGTAATTCGAGCGTCCACAAAAACGGGATGTCGATCTCAGATCCTCAACATAGTTCCATCGTTCATGTCGTGGTCTGACTCCTTCTCCTCCGCTAAATCATCATCGATATCATCATTAGCATCCTTACTGTAAGCCTTATCTATCCCGGCATCATCAAATTCTTCTGATCCATCGTGTGCTTCCATTTAGTGCAGGGTTGGAAGCACTTTGTCTATCACATGGCATATCCGATAATTCATAATCGAGCGACCACTGGCAAGCTTCGTATCCAGCCTTCCATCCATAAAAGACATCTTCCCGCCATCGACACACTGCGCGTCTCCATCGATACCTAACATGTAATAGCCGCTCTCTGGAACTTGATCCTCATGGTCAGCTAGGATCCTGCGTTCGTTTTCTTAGTATTGATTGGTTCATGGCCCACGTGGGAGACTCATCCTACACCTTCTATCGGACACTGATCATCTGTAGGAACGACTGTGATCGATGCGATGCCAACAGTCAGTTATATGGCCTTGTGCAATCGCTCTCGCTTCCGCTTCTACACACAATTCCAAAATGATTCACGGGCTCACGCACCTCGCACAGCAGGTAATCGCGTGAAGTGATGCATTGTATTGTCTATCGATCTGCTGGTCCTGGGCTCGGTGTCGATAACGAATACGTACGTACGTACCTGTCTCATTATATGCTATTCTCTGACAGCCATGCTTACCGGTAGCAGGATGGGCTCCAACAGATCTTGCAAGGACACAAACCCAACACGTAATTTGCAGTCGCATGCACATAACGCTACACTCTGAATGTACTAGTAGGTATTTGAAACGATGCTTCATCCATAGTTTGACAGAGGTAACAGAGGTAACTGAGGTCCCCTGATTTGAAGTTCTCATTCTGCTCACTCTCTGCTCATGATCGCCCAGCGTACTTCATCACCCTGTCATGCTCATTCCTGATAAAGGCGAGCCACGACTCGGAGTCGCGCGATTTATTCGTTTTCTTTCAGTCTCTTTGTATTTCAGTATCGGGTATGAAAGACTGCGTTGGTTACGAGACGTTCCGGATAATTGACTCAGTGCAAGTGCGAGTGGGCGATTCACTGACATCCAGCAGTGATTATAACATAACAAGAAATGAGTCTGTATACATGAACGTCGCCTTAAATAAACTTGGAAGCAGCATATGTTTAATAAGTACGTGACGGATCCTCGACCAAATTTCTCCTCCCTGCAGAATGCTCGACAACCATTTCCCTACACAGTACCGCTAGTTGATATGTGCACATGCTCCTGGAAGACAATCGAATTCATGCTAATTTCTGCGTCGGAGTCGGCAATGAGTTTTGCGTGATATTCTCGAACGCTAAGGATGAGGCGTGGTCCCAACACAAACATCTGCACGACCACTAAAACAAAACGGATGCTACCAAATATCAGAACTGCAGCAGGATTTGAATTCTACAAAAACGATGAGCCGTTGGTGTAAGCAGACGTCAGTGACAGGTCAGCGCACCGACAACGCTGGAGAGATGTTGATAAGCTGGAAGCAAGAGACACCGGCAAAGCTAGTACATATGGAATTTGAGCAGGAAATGATAACCATATTCTCAATTACAAGCTCACCTCGCAAAATAAAGCACGTGAGATTGTATCAGCACTCTGAAATAGTCCCCGACAATCGATCCCGTCGATGGGCCGAGGCGTCGCAGGTCACGGAAGTGTTTCACAGCAATCCAGATCGAAACACACAGTACGAGGACCTCCCAAACAGTGTTGAGCATCCAAACCATTGACATCTGAAGTTGGACATCCCCCTCATAGTTATAATTGCACATATGCAGGCCAGAGAGCATTATCTCCTCTGATGTTTGTTCAATGAGCTGTGTTCCGCAGGTCGGCAAGCAAAACTTACCCGCTACAACATTCATGAAACCTATTGCCGCGAGTACCGCACAGCAAATGTTAACGGACAGGAAGGTGATAACAAGGAAGATCAGCATGGTCCTAGATCCTTGATACATGGCATATAACCGAGCGATCATGATGACTTGCAGCATCATTCAGTCGAGTCAATAGCATTGAGATTTTGCAGCTCACCGTCCAGCATGGCAGTCATGACTATATTTGTCCAATTTAATGCATAGTTCAGAATATTACCTGAATCGCCCCAATCAGTAATCACCTCGTACTAGAATCAAACACTCGACTCACACCTATGTAGTCATTATGCTGGACCATGGTCAATGGTCAGAATTTCACTCACCCCTACGTATGTGCATTAACTGGATAGGAGGGAGATGGTTACAGAATACTCACTGCATCTGTGAGCGAGACCAATGGCATAGTCACTGTGTGCTGCCGGTCAGAAAAATCCAACACAGTGCATATGAGACATACCCAGAACATTGACACTAATCGTTAGATATGAGCTATTAGCACAACACCAATATTTGGCCTCGATACATACACAGAATAAGGTATTCCAATATAGCGTGTCTAGCACATGTTGGAGTCAGCACAACAGACGACCACGCTACAGTATAACATGAGGTACGAACAACCAAATACAGCACAGTCATGAGAGACCAGCGTTGCCTCTGTCGCGAATTCATCGTATTCTCCTGTTTTTATGAGGAGGCTCCGTCACTCACCCAGATCAGTTCAATCTATAACGCCATTCTTAGCAAGTTGGCTGCTCTGGCGATGAGGTCAACCCACCTCTTGTCCGATTGTTAATACTAGAGATATCATAAGAATGGCAGCAGGTTCGGAACAACGCCATGCTTACCCCAGTCATATACCACCACGGCGGCGGCGGCAACTGAAAAATGCAAGTGGATGTCAGATCGAGACATCGCCGACTGATACGACAAACCCATCCAATAGCTATAAAAAACTTGCTCATCGATGAACGGCCACAAACTGGGATCATTTGAGACGAAGGTCATATTTGAGAGATGGGTGTGAGCGAGTAATGTTGGGGGTGTTAACGATCTAGTCACGGTGTCCGTGCTAGATATACCACCATCGAGCGCTTGTGTCGCCTAAATCGGCATGATGGAGGTAAACAATTCATCCTGCCTCAAGACCTTTGATTGGGTGAAGTAAGTACTGCAGTGCGACATCAAGCAAAAAGAAGAAGCCCTAGATTAAATCAAAGTAAATTTGAATTTGAATTTGAATTTGAATTTGCGCACCAATACGCATGCGACCACTTGAACACCGTATTACGCACGCGACTACGCGTACACCAGGAAAATTTCAGTTGTTGGTGATGTCGGATTCTCAGAACCTCATTCCCAATGCGATTTTGGGGTGATCTTTTGCAAGGTTGCAAGAATGAGTAGTCCTGTGTTGAATCATGCAGTCATCGATGTTCCAAGGGATATGCGAACGAAATAAGGATGTGCACACTCTGTGAACATGCTTGATGAGCCCAAGGCATAACATCTTCTCCGATGACTCCTGTGGAACAAGGACCATTCGACGGCATAACACTAGATAAGTCAGACAAGACAGCGTGATACAGGGTGAGTCAAAGCAGAGCGGCAAAATCACTCACTTGATCCGTCGCCCCGCACGCTTGAATCGTTA
The DNA here is from genome assembly GCA_016628085.1 of Suillus occidentalis. Lineage (NCBI taxonomy): Eukaryota > Fungi > Basidiomycota > Agaricomycetes > Boletales > Suillaceae > Suillus > Suillus occidentalis. The sequence continues at coordinate 69,344 of JABBWB010000162.1, read as the reverse complement.
GGTCATGCCATCGTATCAAAATAAAAACGATGCACAAAAATTCCAGTACAAAGCGCACATATCAAATGCATTTTGCAAAGTAAATGTTGGAACAGTCCAGGACCGGTGATTCCCGGGTGCAATCGACCATTGCTTTGCTCTCGTGACTTGGATACTATGCGTCATGAATCATGATGGATCATCAACCATTATTGATCATCATCAACCACTACCGACCATCTTTGACATTGAAAGAGATTCAAATTCTTCTCTCACCCATCTAATCAATCATCTGACCCACCACGCCCGCATTTGTTGTGGGGCTGGACTTTGTCCGCCGGTCAGTTTGCCCAATCAAAAACCTATGCATCGTGTCCTTCTCGCCATTGATATTGATACCTGGAATAGCAACAGCTGTTATGGATACCAGTGAGTTTATGAGCAAAGCATTCTAAGGACCCAGTCGCATCAACATGCAGCCGTCGTTGAGAAGCCTCATCAACCCTAGGCGACAATCAATCGTATGAATAGCGTCACGTACGTCTAGTGGGTTATTCATGTGCGGCACTGTCCATCAGAGTCCAACACGAACTAAGTGACGTCTTCCAGGACTGTGTCATGCTGCATTGCTACTTACAATTCTCCTCACCCTTCAGGCGTTTCAACAATTGTCTCAAGGTTCATCGAACGAAAAGTTTTTGACAAACAAACAGTTCTACGTCTGCATGCTAGCGCGACTGATAACCCGCTCTGTCTAGAAGCCACAATAGTTTGGACTTCTGTCACACTCTGCAGCCACTTGAAGCACAGACTGACATCTCAGTCATTGTATCCGCGTGCCTGGGACAAACCCTTCCTGGATTGAGGCCATAAATCAAACGGTGGGAGTGACAAATATCTGGTGACACTCTACGCTCTTCGTTGAGCAGAAACAGAACTGACCTTGTTATCCCAGAACGCAATTGAATTCGGCTCCCGGTGGAAGCGCACTCGGAAGTCAACATCCTCGGCGACCTGGTGGAACAAGACATCGAGAATGGTGTCGGATTCACGTTTAGGGACACCGAGCATGCGACGGGTAACGCCAGGGTTGACGTTGACACTCTTCCAGCCAGGAGACACGAACGACAGGGTGTACGATTTCGATGGGCTTGTGACGGACGTGGAGCAAGATCCCTCCGCTTGCGTGGCCACACTGCAGAGCTGTAAGACCCTCGAGGTATGCCTGCATTCATGGACTGAGGGGGATAAAAAGCATAACTGTATGTGAGCATCAGGATATTTGTACAACGAGCCATCTTCCGCCACATATCCAGAGCTCCAGAGCGTGTCACCTCCGTACTCGGGACCGGTCATAACCTTCAAAGACTGGTTGGATCTCGTACGTCATGTCGCTGTGCCAAAACTCGATCTTCAAAACGCGCTAGCATCAGGGCATCATGCAGCGTCATTGTAAATAACTGAAGGATGACATTCGCAATCACGGCCTGAGAGTTTTTAAACAATCTGACTCGCCTTGGACCTCCTCAAGTCCTGGTTCTTGGGTGACGAGGGTCGTTGCATGCTTATGAAGGGTCCAAATTATCTAGCAATGTCAAGCTGCTCGTGGACGCTGAGCTCCTTGTCTCTGACGACTACAAGGGATGTGTTGGTGAGCCCAGCAAGAGACATTTAGATTCACTCACAAGCAATCTCTCTCTCCGCAACAGGAAGGGCCCGCCACAAATAACTTGGTATGTGCTCAGTCGGACGATATACAGAAGCCGGAAAGTTTTGCTTACTTCTTTATATCGGCTATCTAGATCATAAGGATCCTGGATGGACTTGAAGTACGGTTTGGGTGGTGTGTTGAGGAGTTGCATTATGGGACACTACTACTACTCTAGAGCAACCGATGTATGGTCGCGCTAGCTTTCAACCAACCTCTCCAACTCAATTCCAAAGCGCGACTCAGATTATTGGTTTACATGAAGCACAAGAGCCGCTGCAAGACACGGGTAACTGAAGGTAAGTGTTTAAACGTTCATCCGCAAGTAACACTTTCTGTTCCGCTTATATCCGCGATCTTAGCAGAGAAGGCAGACAGAGACAATCAGCCACTCAGACGCCTTCCAGGCACGCCTATATAAGTTCTTCTGAGACCTCGCTCGATCTAGATAATGCGAGCGTCAACAAAATCGGGATATCGATCTCAGATCCTCGACATAGTTTCATCGTTCGTGTCGTCGTCCATCTCCTCTGCTTTATAAGTCATCATTGACATCACCGAAACTTTGGTCGACAGGCCTATCTATACGTGCTTCCGGCATATCCATAATCGAGCACACAAGCTAGACATTTTACCGCCATCGATACCTCAGATCATCATAATTGCTCTACGGAACTTGATCCTTTTCATGATCATCTAGGATCCCATGTTGATTCGTTCGATATCACCAGTCACGTCTTCTTATGGGTTGGTTCATGTCCTACGTGGGTGACTCATTGCTTATGTCCCTGCAATTTCAAAGTGTCTCCCCATCTTACTCTTTTCCACCTTCTATGGGACACTGATCGATGATCATCTGCCGCTAGGAACGACAGTGATCGATGCCAACGGACGATGCACACTACGCTACGATGGCGCGACTCCGACCAACGTATGGATGCATCACCGTCCATCTGGTCGTGTGCACTCATTTCCACTTCTACAGACGATCCCCAAATATTTCACAGGGCTCATGTACCTGGCCCAGCAGGTAATCGCGTGAAGCGATGTATTGTCTTTCGATCTGCTGGCCCTAGGGTTGGTGACGATAACGAATATATATTTACGCACGTATCTCATTCTCTGCTTTGCTCTGACAGCCATGCTTACCACTAGCATGCGCACAATGTTACACTCTGAAAATGCAGGTATGAGTGATGCTTTCATATCGTGGCCAATGCTTCATCAATAGTTTACAGGTATACCTGAGGCCTTCTGATGTGAACCTCCCATTCTCCTCACCCTCTGCCCATCGCCCAGCATACCTCATCTCCCTGCCATGCTCATTTGTGATAAAGGCAAGCCACAGCTTGGAGTCAGCGCAATTCATTCGTTTTCTTTCACTGTCGCCCAGATCGATAAATTATCTCAGACTAATGAACTATCAGCCACCTGGGCTACACACTTCGCGAACATTTCATTTTCATCTGTATGTTCAGACAGCAGATCTCCGCGAACACGTAGAACCAAATGTGTGAGCAATCTATACCGATTCTTGTTGTATCTCAGTACTGAATATGGAGGACTGCATTGTAAACATTCCGGGTAGTTCACTCAGTGCAAATATGGGTGGGCGGTTCACTGGCTTCCAGTAGCGATGCAATAAGAAATGGGTTTGTAGACATAAATGTCGCCTTAAATATACTTTGAAACATCATATGTTTAATAAATACCACGACGGATGATCCTCGACCAAATTTCTCCTCCCCACAGAACACTCTGCAACCATTTCCCTACACAGTACCGCTAGTTGATATATCTACATGCTCCTGGAAGACAATTGAATTCATGCTAGTTTCTGCGTCGGAGCCGGCAATGAGTTTTGCGTGATATTCTCGAACGCTAAGGATGAGGCGTGGTCCCAACACAAACATCTGCACGCCCTCTAAAACATGAATAGTACCATTAAGTATCAGAACTCCAATAGAACTTGAATTCTAGAGAAATGATGAGCCGTGAATATAAACAAATGTCGGTGACAGGTCAGCGCACCAAGAATGCTGGAGAGAGATTAATAAGCTCGAAGCAAGAGACACCGACAAAGCTAACACGTGTGGAATTTGAGCAGGAAATGATAACCATATTCTCAATTACAAGCTCACCTCGCAAAATAAAGCACGTGAGATTGTATCAGCACTCTGAAATAGTCCCCGACAATCGATCCCGTCGATGGGCCGAGGCGTCGCAGGTCACGGAAGTGTTTCACAACAATCCAAACCGAAAGATACAGTGCGAGGACCTCCCAAACGGTGTCGAGCATCCAAACCATTGACATCTGAAGTTGGACATCCCCCTCATAGTTATAACCGCACATATGCAGACCAGAGAGTATCATCTCCTCTGAAGTTTGTTCAATGAACTGTGTTCCGTAAGTCAGCAAGCAAAACTTACCCGCTACAATATTCATGAAACCTATTGCCGCGAGTACCACACAGCAAATGTTAACGGACAGGAAGGTGATAACAAGGAAGATCAGCATGGTCCTAGATCCTTGATACATGGCATATAACCGAGCGATCATGATGACTTGCAGCATCATTCAGTCGAGTCAATAGCATTGAGATTTTGCAGCTCACCGTCCTGCATGACAGTCATGACAATATTTGTCCAAGTTAATGCATAGTTCAGAATATTACCTGAATCGCCCCAATCAGTAATCACCTCGTACTAGAATCAAACATTCGACTCACACCTATGTAGTCATTATGCTGGACCATGGTCAATGGTCAGAATTTCACTCACCCCTACGTATGTGCATTAACTGGATAGGAGGGAGATGGTTACAGAATACTCACTGCATCTGTGAGCGAGACCAATGGCATAGTTACTGTGTGCTGCCGGTCAGAAAAATCCAACACAGTGCATATGAGACATACCCAGAACATTGACACTAATCGTCAGATATGAGCTATTAGCACAACACCAATCTTTGGCCTCGATACATACACAGAATAAGGTATTCCAATATAGCGTATCTGAAAAATTTGGACGTCAGCACAACAGCCAACCACGCTACAGTATGATATGAGGTACGAAGAACCAAATATAGCACGGTCATGAGAGACCAGCGTTGCCTCTGTCGCGAATTCATCGTATTCTCCTGTTTCTATGAGGAGGCTCCGTCACTCACCCAGATCAGTTCAATCTATAACGCCATTCTTAGCAAGTTGGCTGCTCTGGCGATGAGGTCAACCTACCTCTTGTCCGATTGTTAATACTAGAGATATCATAAGAATGGCAGCAGTTTCAGAACAACGTCCTACTCACCCCAGTCATATACCACCACGACGCCTGCAGCAACTGCAACATGCAAGTGGATGTTAGATTGAGACATTACCAAATGATACGACAAACCCATCCAATAGCTATAAACAAGGTCCATATCAATTGCTGGCCACCAACTGATATCATTGGAGATGAAGGTCATATTCGAGGGATGATGTGAGCGAGTGGGAGATGTTGGGAATGTGTAACGTTCTAGCGTCCGTGCTAGATATACCACCGTTCAGCGCTTGTATCGCCAAAATCGGCATGATGGAGATGAAGGGAATGCGTAACGTTCTAGCGTCCATGCTAGATATACCACCGTTCAGCGCTCAGCGCTTGTATCAGCATGCTTGATGAGCCCAAGGCATGATAGTTTCTCCTGGATGAATCCAGTGGAACCAGGACCATTCGGCATAATGCTAGATAAGTCAGACAAGACACCGTGATACAGGGTGCATCAGCAAAACCTCCCGGAACCAGAAAGGGTTCCCGGGAGGACTCCCACGCCGTTTCGCTGACGTCACTAACCTCAAGCATGACGCATTGTCGTAACCAACCTCGCAAGCACTACGATTTTCGCAGAAGGACTGTGTTATATCATTAGGGTGAGGCCTAGGCCGGTTGGGTGAGGGAAATATATTTGCGCGTCTTGAGCAACAACGTCGGACTTTCAACATGTGCAAACATCGCGTCGCATGTCACATGTCACGTGTGCTACATTATGGCCTCTTGAGTACTCTTGAGTCTTGACTCGGAGTACTTATAGTGTACACTGTACACCTAAACTGTGACACGATCTAACATTCAGGAACTTCCAGTTTGTCAGTCTTATTGACCCTGGAGGGTTTGTACTTCAGCGCAAGACATGGTTCGGTTCAAGGTAAATTTTGTTTTCAACGGATTGTAGCATGCTCACCATGGACTCAAACAAGAATCGCTGGCTCCTTGTCGAATTCGTTGACATGTCTACGGTGGATGCCTCCGCTGGGAAAGAGCCTCTAAGCTCACGATCTCTGGACGGGAGGTTGATCTACAACGCTCTCCGCGACAGTGTCGTGTCAAACTTTGGCGACACTGGATGGGGAGCAGTGGGGATGTCGTTGACTGGTGCGCATGTCCTCTTCATAATACTTCAGCTTTGTATCTGAAATAGCTGCAGTCAAGTACTTCTCACCGACTACGAACCTTTGTATCATTCGCGTCGCACGAGATCACCATCGAATCGCATGGGGTGCAGTCACGCTTCTCACCGGTATTCACGATATCAGGGTCATCCCGCGTGTTATTCATGTTTCAGGTAGGTTTGTATCTTTATGGGTCTCTTCCATCCTTTGAACTGCCAGCAAATACCGTGTAGGCACCATCAAACATGCGCAACTCTCTGCAATTGCACATAACCGAGAAGTTATTGCTCGTTTTCGCACCAAAGTCAAAGATGCCGGTAAGCACGGTGGATGCAGATATCGGCAGCTTGCTCAAATTCTGTTTTTTTATCTTGCAGCACTCCGTCGTGAATCGTATGATGACTATCTCGCGCGAAGTACTCGTGAGATTGAGGCGTTGCAAGACTGAATCAGTCTGAAGGTATCTTAACCTTTGTGGCTTCGAGGAGTTCTTCAGCTCTCTCAGTTTTGGTGGTGCGCTTTGAACCTGCATTTTGAGATTGCTCTCCACGTCCCTCCTTTGCTGCATGACACTGGGCATCAGGAGTTAGCATGACCTACTTGCAGTCGTTCGCGCGGTCCTGGCCCCAGAAAGCACACGTAGGAGCAACATAAGAATGAGAAGTGAAGAGACGGAGGAGCAAAACGGGGGCGTGTATGGCTACATTTCTAGTCGACCAAGATAAATTATACCTCCAAAAACAATGTTTTACAACTTCGACTCCATCCACACTCCTACACCTTCCCCTTCGGCTACATTCAGCCACTGTTTTGTTACTTCTCTTTCTCTTGCGAGCCATACCTCTACCCAATCGACAATACCGTCTACCAGTTTCCTTACATCGTCGCGAGTGTGTCCTGCGTGCAAACACACTCTTACTCGGGATGTTCCCACAGGAACTGTGGGCCAGGTGATTGCTTTTGTGAACAGTGGTTGCGGAAGGGAGGCAAGATGTGCGGCAAGGGCATGTGGATGAGGCGTGAGGAGAGGGATGATAGGTGTCGGCGGAGGAAAGGGCGGATCAGATGCTGTATTATTCGGGCCCTCCTTATCATCCGCACGTAGATGGTCAGGCAAGCAGAGCAGTTCGGGTGGAGCTGACTGTAGGTGAGGTCTTAGAAGCTCCAAGAAGTACTTTGATAGATCTAGGAGATGCAGCGCGAGCTGAGTCTATGTTAATAGCAGCCCCACTAACTTTTGGGATACTAAACTTACCACTTCTGCACTTCCATTCTCCAGCATATCAAAGGCACACTCGACGGCGATAATATTTGCATACGTGAGCGTCGTAGTGTATATTAGTGAGCGGCCATAATTCAAGAGGTAATCCCGTATGAGTTCAGTAGTGAGTATCGCGGCTACACATCGATGCTCAGGATATCGTGCAGCAATTAGAGTGACAAATCCTCGCACCTCCTGATCCCGCAAGTGCCTTCCCGAATGTATGCAAGCGTGCTAGGACACGTCCCTCAAGTCCTAGCGCAGCAACCATCCCTCGACCCTGCGGGCCATATATCCCTGTTGCATGCGCTTCATCCACTATCACATATCCATTCCTCCTTGGCAACAACTCTTCGACACAACACACGATTTCGTGTAAGGGGGCAAATGTCCCGTCCATGCTATATAGGCTTTCCACCGCAACGAATGCGCTTGCTCTCCCATCCCGTAGATCATCTCGCTCGTGGAGTAATTTTCGCAGCGATCGCTTGAGTGCAGCGACCGAATTGTGTGGAAATTTTATGCGACTGGAGGATTCTACCCGCGAAGCACCCATCCCATCATGCACAGATGCGTGGATATGTTCATCGTATAGAATTATGTCGTCAGGTTGAGGAATGGCAGAGAAGAATGCAACGTTTGCATCGAACCCCGAGTTGAACAACAATGCCTTCTCAGCACCGAAGAATTTTTCTAGTCGATTTTCGAGGGCGACATGAGCAGGTGTTGGTACAAGCAACCGAGAACCACCTGATCCGAGTATTTGAGGGGCGGTGGAAAGAGCACTTTGGAACGCTGCGCGAAGGGTTGATGATGTAGCCAGAGAAAGATAGTCATTCGATGTAAAATCTGCAGAAGGGAGCACTGGAGAGGCCGAGACAGGGAGACGTCGGCGAATGCGCCGCTTTTCTCTGGATGAAAGAGCAGCAGCGAGTTTATCGTTTAAGGATGACATTATTGTACAATGAATGGAAGTTACGAGCAAAGTGCATGGGGCGATCAAGCAAGCTTTGAGAGTGATAATATGATTGGCACATTACATATGTTGAACGGAGGTAGAACGCTTTTAATTTGGCCTCCCCGTACGATGATCTTATTGTTAGGAGCCTACCATTCGTACGGGGAACAAGAATCTAAGTAAGACCGTATACTATTAGTTGCAGCCCAACCCAGCGCTTCAATTTTTTTTGGAAATCAAATACATTCCATGGGAAATGATTCAAATGATGTAAAAACTCAAAAAAAAACTGTTGTTACATGCTGCAAGCATAACTCAATCAGTTTGAATCACATCTGGGCGCCAGATTAGAATCGTGCCTGCCTGGTAATCATCTGGAGATGATCCCAATGCACCGTCGTTAGAAGTATTGTCTAGCACACACTCTTGTCCAAAACCAATTGGTGGGTTGGCAAACATGCTCAGGCTGTAGCCTAGAAACTCACCTACCCCTGGCTCTGGGGAGCGATTGAGCATTGGACACGTCATCCGCTAGGGTAGGTGAGGGTAGGTGTCATGACGCCTCTCGGAGAACCCTTGACAACCAACCAGAAAGGATTGAACTATCCAATGACAATCCGATCTACGAGAAGTAGAAGTCTCTGTGCATGCAGCATGATGAGCGAGGCGCCCTCAAGGATGATAGAATCTACGTATTGCAGGGTTGCACCTGTCAATCATAAAATTGAATCATATCATCAACGTAAGGCTCGCACCCCCAAACCAAGCAGGACTAAGGCTAGCTTACATTTCAAAGATTTTTCCTCTTTCTGTATGAAATCCATGACGATATATTGATACAAGAACGGGTGTTTCCGATCTAGAAAATGGAAGCGACGAGAGGGTGCTGGAAGCAGTGCCCGTCAAAATTATGTATCTCCATACCACGAAGTCCTGAAGAAGGCAAATGGGGAGCTGATCAGCTCGATACAGAAAAAGTACTTGACACTCACACCTTCGCAAGAATGGTTATCGGTGCGCCGAACTCTATTCAATTACCGCTCATCAGAGTTAGTACGCACTTACATACTACAGCACACAGCGCTGCGAATAGCCTCATCGGATGAATGAGGTAATTACCCCTTGCTCAATGAATTGTGAAGTAACATGACCTTGTGGTCGCAACAAAACGTGTGCAAAACCAGGCTTGGAAGTGAACACCGCCCAAATCAGTGACCTCATCCTGATTTTGGAACAAGGACTTGGGGAGATGACCTGGGCAAGGCAATAATGATCAGTGGCATGGCAATGTTGTTCAGTATGCTTCGGTTTGCTACATTTTGCCCCAAATCAGTCCCATCCACTGTACGTGATAGATCAACCTGTGGGGCAATCACCTACAATCATGCATCCTGCTTCCGGCGTCTCATCTGAAATCCGAACTGGCTGGTGAGTATATTCAGGTGCAAAAGCGGGGTACACACAGCAGAGTCCTTGGTATTTCTCACTTCACTGTAGATACACCAACCTGAATCCCTTGACGTGAGTAGATAGAAATGCGGAGTGTGGGAGTCAAGGCGAATGCTTGGCGACGAGTAAACACAGGGATAGATCTTGGCCCGGGCCGCCCATTCGAGCAAATGACTGCAAGTTGGTAACGGGAGTGTTACCCCACCCTGAACACCCTTCAGACTGACAGTTGCAAAAAGCGAACGTCCGTCACGGCGTTGAAGTAGCCTGCGTGGATTGACAAATCAGAAGCTACGCGGAAATGGTTAGGATGTACCCTGATGTTTACACGATCTAACCTTTGCCAGTGACAGGTCGCGTCTTGAGAATTTTGTATTTGATGTCTAGTTTGCCAGCGGACGCCGTGTGTTATTTGATGGTGTCAAATGCTGACAGTTCGTGTGCGGTCCCGCGGCTGATAATATGTGGCCACTAGTATTCCGTGCTAGTAGGTGAAGTTTAACGGCAGTGAAATTTGAGTAGATCGCTGTCAGATTAATATAATTACCTTTCTCTACACGACGCCTGATGCGGATAGAAGCCTATAGAAGCCTGGCTAAAGGTTTCATCGCATTCACGCATGCAAGTCCACATAAGGCTACACTCAGTGACCAGTGTTGTCGACCAGAACTGGAATTTGAGCGCTCGTTTGTGATAGTCCACAGCCTGAAGAACATGCCGCCGGGGACAGCGAAGGAGCCCACTTGCGTGATGGGAGCTCCCGCCGCCTCACACACGAACGTAAAGCTAGGAGCCTTCGAACCCAGGCCAGAAGCTCATGCAGGTAGCCCATCCAAATGGAGCATCGGTACGATCGGTGGCTGAACAAGGTCACAGTACCAGATCTACCCCACAAAGGGTAGATCAACTCAGGCTCTAGGCACCCTCTAGGCTAGCCTGAGCAGGCTCCTGTGACTGGAGAGGTTGAGTTGACAGCTATTTTGGGGGACAATTCCATGAACCTACGATTCAACTGCATTTCCTTCGTAATATTTCTTCAAGTTCGCGGCCAATATTGAATTGTCGCCATCAATACTTGAGCCGCCGGCTTATCTGCAGCTGTACGCACCACACTTGTGTACTCAGAGATACGGCCATTAATAGTATTCATGATTTGACTTATATATCGTATATCGAAATCGATGTGGATGCCCTCGAACTTCTCTGTCCGCGGCGGCAAACTCGAGAAGATCTTGAAGTTTGACCTGTATCTGCCTGTATACGCGCTTATGGGCGCAGTGGGTGCCTAACAGATTAGAAATTTGATGGTTGGTTGGTAATGCAGAATGATCATACGATCATCGCACGGACGAGCCGTCGGATCCCGTTGGGTAAAAAGGTTGTCATCCTTTGACGCCGTCTCTGTACAGATAACCTTCAAGACTTCAAGACTTGGGGGGAGGGCTTGAAACGAGCTGTGTTTCGATGAGCACCTGCGCATCCAACTTGTACTAGTATTTGTCCTAAAAGTTATTGAAGGATCATCAACGAATCAATCGAGGACAGTAAGTTAGTGGTTGATTATGTCATCACGTATCATGTAATCAGTACCCACTTTGGCTGGACCAGGATACGTTCGAGCACTCGCCCACAGTTAACGCTATCACTCATGGCATGAAAGTTGAGTGAGTCCCTAGTAGTTATAACCACTGCAAATGCACGATTGTAACAAACTCTAACACGAACCTGAGAACCCTTCCCGGAAGTTTGCAGGAATCAGCTCCCAATGCCGGCATCTCACGACGAGCAATCAAAATTACCAAAAGGACCCACGAGGGTTTGCTGAGGATGTACCAAATTGAATTTTCCACCCTATGAAGTTCCGTGCAAGTCGCCGTTCACGTGCCGAACACAGTCGCAAAATAGGCACTTCGGTAGTTCTTCTCTTGCTTTTCTTTTTTTGGCACTGGTGAACAGGTTCAAACTATATATTTAATGCGCGTGCATTGCCTGTGACAGGTTCCCGAGTAGCCCTCACTTTTTCGTCGACCATCTTACCTTTGCTGGCCTAAATGTCTGGAAAAGTATGTTATATCCCATCTGGCGCTGGCCAATTTTTCTGACTCAACCGTCTCTCCAGGCAGAGCTGACCATAAATTTTATTGTCGTCGGTGGCGGTATTGCAGGTCTTGCATGTGCAATCGCACTGAGACGAGTCGGCCATCATGTGATTGTTCTTGAACAATACTCTGATGCAGACGTTTCGAAGGTTTGTGTCCCGCATCCATCTACATCGTCGCATTCTCAATGTGCCACTGGACAGATGTCGCATGGAGGCATTCGGTTGCCCCCAAACGTCTCGAAAGTTCTCTTTCAATGGGGCCTCGAGCACGAACTTCGAAAACTATCCATAACATCAAGTGCTATGGAGGTCGAGATTTGTTCGTGTACATCACCACCTCACCTCCACTCTATAATTGACTACGTCTGCAGACGAAACCGGCGAGTTTATTGGTACCCATCGGTGGGAAGAAGAGGTTTTGCGGGTGACTGGAGGAGATTTCCTATTTTTACATGTATGTATATTCACCAGCCCTCGCTTGACATCAATCCATCTATCATACAGCACGTCGGTCTCCGACAAGTTTTGTACAATGCTGCTATAGCAGCGGGTGCTGAGGTGCGAACAGGCACAACAGTTACCTCTGTAAGTGGTGATGGCCCTCGCGTGACATTGGCCTCGGGGGAAACACTGCTGGCCGACGTGATTGTCGGCGCCGATGGCTGCTCCAGTGTAGTGCAACAAACGATCATCGGCAAGAATGTTTCTGCTGCAGCGCCATATCAATCCTTATTCTACAAGTAAGCATTGCCATTGACTTTGTTCATAAAACTCGTTGCCTAACTTTCTTAGTACAACTGTCCCGGGAGCACTTATGAGAGCCGATCCTCAATTGGCACCGTTCTTCAAACAACCCGTCGTAAGTCGCACACTTCCACGATCATGATCGACTTTGATGCGACGTTCAGGAGACCATGTTTGTTTGGCTGGGCAATAATCGTTCGGCTGTAGCGTTCCGTATGGTATGCTGACGATTCGTGAGGTGCCGTGCGTAATCTAACAGCCGCTGAGCAGGGCGGTAAAGACGAGTTTGCGCTACATCTATGGGTGCCTCCCAGGCAAAAGGGGTTATCCGATGATGATTGCTGGGGAGGAGGCCTTGATTTAAAGGAAATGCGGCGGCAGCTCGGAGAATGCGAACCAAGGTACACCCAATTCTAGTTATGTTTGTTTATTCTGGCTGATCGAGAATTTCAGACTCCTCAAGATGACGAAATTGGCTGCCACACCCGCTCGTGTACAGGTCAAGATGGTGCCACCAATAGAGGATTGGGTTGATGAACACGGTCGTATGGTAATTATAGGCGAGGCTGCACATCCACTTCCAGTATGCTATCACTCTGACTGTGAATCGTAGGCATTGTGCTAATACTTCCTTCAGGCAGGATCATTGCAGGGCGGCGCAATGGCTGTAGAAGACGCTGCTGTGTTCGCAAGACTTTTCTCCCATCTGCGAGATAAGGACCAAATATCGACATTTTTACACGCTTTTCAAGATCTTCGGGAAGATCGCTGTGCGAGTGTCGTGCATACCGAACAATGCAATTTGTATTTCCAAATGATGCCAGCTGGTCCTCAGCAGGAACAACGCGATCAGGAGATGCGCGCCAAGACTGCTCAAGGGGAAAGCGTTTTCGGTGGCGGCGAAGCTTCCGAACAATGGGAGCAGCTCAAAGAACTTTGGGGATACGATGCTGAGGATGAGGCCGATGACTGGTGGGTCAAGTGGGGCCTTCTCCGCGAGCGAGCCAAGCAGCGATCATTAGACATGGAAGCCGAAATGAGCACTACACGGCTGAGTTGTCTCCATCTGCGTGCATAACGAGCGCCCTCCTTATGTTATGTTTTAGTGTATTCACATATATTGCGCATTCCTTTCGTTTAATTGTTGCCACTCTCTATACAAGACACTCATTTGATTATTGTTTTCCCCCAATCCCGTTGCATGCATTTTTATTCCCCGAACTCATCTGGATATCATCACAGTTAAGATTAACATAACTAGTATCGTTGATTGCGTCGATACTTACTACTACTCACAAATCATTGAGTAAATTACTAAACATCCAGGTTCGGACTGCCTGATTATGTTGGATGAAGTGTCATTAATTCATTGCCAGTCTAGCACTCCCCTGCTCAGGACTGTTGTAGCGTGAGAAACTGCAAGAACTCACTACAGCCCGGGAAGAACAAAGGACCGGTATCACACTTCTAGGCTTCGGGCAAAAGGGCGATGTCCACCATTGGTTGGCTGTAATAACGAAAGATCTCGCCACATCGATAGGCGGTTCTCGTATTGGACATTCGAAACCTTAAAGAAACAGGCCGGAGCTTACATTTGCACAACACAACCTCGTCATCGTTCACACTGGCAGTACAGGACGCGGTCACTGTTCGTATGTTTTAAGTGCTTCTAATCATATTTGGACACGATGAATTTCCACTTGATCCTGGCGAACGGGGTTCGTGAATCAGCCCGATAATTCAGGGTGACGAAGGCACAAATCATTTTGTCGCGTCGATTCCTACAGGTGCATGGCGCAGTGCGTTGGACACTAAAATTTAGGGAGGGATGACCTCAGCAAATTATCAACATCTTCGGTAAACACCTCTTCGCATCTCTTCTTCTCTGAGAACCGAGTCTGAGTAATCACAATGTAGTAAAACGCTCCCGCGAAAGAACGCACCTGTACTCGAACATAAACTGCAGTCCCACGAAGATAATGCAGCTTGCCGCGAGCAGAAAACGAAATCCTAATGGAGTATTAGATGATCCGATATGATTCGGTGCCGCGGCGACAAAGAACACAAGGCGCCTACCTTGCCACGTCCCCGTCATCTGCCTGGCCATATACATTATCCCGTCCGTACCGATCACAAACCCAACCAGGTTTGCGGAAACCATCATTGAGATGTTGAGAACGCCTCCGATAGCACAGACATGGCGATACCATGAAAATTGTCCGTACTGATCGTGCGAATTAAATGAGCTGTAGAAGGTGAAAATGCCACGAGGATGTTACTCGACTAACCGTTGTTTGAGGGAGAAGATACCTTGCAAGCAGCTCGGGTAAGATGAAAAAACTGATGAGCCATCCCCACGCAAGCAAGTGAAAAGAAAGATCATGCCAAAGCGCGACAAACGAGAAAACAAGCACAGTTGTCACTGCAACATTCTTTGCACCCCCGAGCGGAATATAGATGTATCTGTATGTCAGTGAGTAAGAAGTCTGCACATGAATACAACAGCCGAACCGGACAATCCAGAGATTGTAAGATCGATGCCAACTTCGCCAAAATCCAAGGGTAGAGTAGTTATTGACCACGCAGCGTATCATGTTTTCAGGTGGATCGATACCGCTTGCCAAAGACCAGAGACGGAAAAACCGCCATGGCAAAAGCAACTACTCAAATGATCAGCCGACAATCAGACACATCCAAAAGACTTACTTTTAACCAAACGACAATGAGATTCCAAAAGCCAATCATACTCAGTTCCAGTGGTGTGTAGCCTTGCCAAGCCTTGGTATCTTTGATGGCCACAACATACATATAGTGTAGTATGGACTCCATAGTCAGGAGACTAACAAGAAAGCGAACCAAATAACGGCTTTGGACGCGCATGGGAATATCTATAGGGCGGCGCAACTGTATAAATAATGTAAATGCAAGTATATTAAACGAAAGCGAGTTGTTATGCACCTGCCACATGAAATTATTGAATGTCAGAATAGGACCAGCGATGTAGAGCGGAGGATAGAGGACATAAGCGATGTAGTTCCGATACGTATAATCTTCTAAAGGGAGTGGCGTGTTGGCTCTTTGCTTTTCGGTAGAATTAGAGCTCAAGTCCTCCGAGGTGCATAAGTATAGAGACAGTTATGGAACCTAGTTGCTCACCTCTCCTGTGCGAGAATGATATGCCCAATAGTAATCCATATTGAATGACACCAATCTCAGCATAGTGATATTGAAGCTTATGTGCCAACGCGGATAAATGCCTCGGAATACGTCCTGGGTGAAAAGTCAGAGACTGTTCGCTATAAACGCCCAAAGTGACGTACCAAAACTTCTAATGAAGGGTGGAGACTGGCGTAACGATATCCGCCATATGTCTCATTGGCAAATAGAATTAAAATGTTAAAAATCCAGGCCAGCAGTGGTCCCACGCGTGATCCCCTGGATGTCTTAGCGATCCAGTAATTGGCCGTCAGGATGAACAGAATCTTGAAGATGCTCGTCCCGTGGAGGCCAGTAAGGTACAAAGCGGAGAACGCAAGAAAGAACGGAATCAAGTAAAGCTTATCCGAGGGTATACTTGCTGAGCGCAATGCAGACCGTGTGTATATGTATTTAAGAGCAATGAAGATCAGGACAAGGAATGAGAGTGAAAGTATGTTGTTGCGAAATGACCGATACTGGATATCACTGTTATCCTGCGAGAACAAAAGTCAGGGAATTATTGGGTGATTCTGAGGTTTTTTTTGGATAAATTAAAAGGCGGAAAACGCCTGGAGCGTCACGCCTACAATGTATGACACTCACAACTTCGCGTCCAAACATCCAGCCTGATGACAATTTGTGGTGATAATATGGGTAATTTGGATGTGAAGCTGATGAAGTTTCGTGAGCATTTGTAACAACCTTCTGCAACAAAACCCACATACGCGAACTCAGGTGGATAGGTACCCATACCATCAGAGGGATCGCAAATAACGCGACCACATAATAGAAGATAAATTCTGGAGTTTTCCATCTTGGAGGAGGGCATGGTTCGTTTGGGATGCGGCTTGGAGTAGGGATATCAACGGTGAGTGATGTAATTCCCCCTGGCTTTAGCGGAGTGTAGTCAAGGTCAAATGTCGAGAAATGGCCTTCTGTGTTTTCGCATGTCTGTGGGCATATTGAATCACAATGTCCTTGGGCATGAGCTTCGTATTTTTCTGGAACGAAGGGTGTTTCGGTTCTGCAAGGTTTCAAGTGGAGTCCATTAGCAGGCTATTAGAGTTTGGTAGAGGGCCACGTCGAGACCTCGTCCATGTTCAAAGTGATGCGAGAACAAATTTCCTTATGTGGATGCTAGGTGTTTTGACTCTTGGAAATTCGAATCACATCATGGTTCCGCTGACATCTACTACTGTATATTACCAGTCAGTTCCTCAGTGAAGGAATTTTTTTGACTGCATAGCTGATACAATGCTTGGACGCGCAGTGGACGACATTTCTACAGGCTCGGATTCTGAATACTCAAAGTGGGTCCTCTATTTCGTAGCTGTCATGCCTAACTGAAGCTGTGCTGTTCTATAGTTCGGTGAGAAAGTAGTTGCGACGGACATATTGCATTCTAAACACAGTTGAAGTGGATCTCTTGGTTCCTTTCATCCAAAGGAAACGAGTATTTCTGCGAAGTCGAAGAGGACTATATCCTAGATAGATTCAATCTCACTGGCCTCAATAACGAAGTTTCAAACTACGCCCAAGCACTCGATTTAATAACGGATAATCTCGGTATATTCTAAAAGTCACCTTGTTAGGTTGTGACTAAGAGCCATTCATTCCCAGATGATGATATACAAGACGAGCTACGTGGTGCACTCGATGTTCAGGCCCGTTTGTTGTATGGTCTAATCCATGCTCGATGGATTGTTACTGCCCGTGGACTTGCTAAGATGGTAACGTCTGCCTGCTCTTACTGCTGAGGTTCCTAACATCCTTTCAGCTTGACAAATTCAAGCGAGTGGATTTTGGTCGGTGCCCGCGAGTACTTTGTCAATCCCAGCCACTGCTCCCGGTGGGCCTCAGTGATACACCCTACGAAAAATCAGTGAAGTTGTATTGCGGTCGATGCGAAGACGTCTACTCTCCCAAATCGTCACGCCATGGCTCCATTGATGGTGCTTACTTTGGCACATCCTTCCCTCACCTGTTGTTCCTCGTGTACCCAAGTCTTCTTCCACCGAAAACGGGCCCTGTTGATTCTACTCCAACCTCCCGTAGTATTGAAAACGATTCCAGCAGAAAAAGTAGGAGAGTCAAGGAAGAACCTGAAATTTCCGAGAGTCTTGGAGAGACAGGCAGCACTGCGAGTGTTGCATTGAAAGCAGAAAGATATCGACCAAGAATATATGGGTTTCAGCTGAATGAGACTGCGAAGTTGCAGAGATGGCAAGAGGCTGTTCGTGATAGGTGTGTGGGTTTTTCATTTTCAAAGACCTTTCTCATGCGTGGTGTACAGGCAAATATTGCGTCTCGAAGCGCTCGAGGACCTCAGTTAAATTATTTGTTTTACTTCTATGAATCACGATCATATCATATCAGCATATTGGGCTCGCTATGTAAGATCCCACGTTCGAGCAGCGTCAGCAAACTTCCAAAGAAAGTATCAAAGAGCTGGAAAACCGATCTGTACTGTTCTTCGCCCATTCCAAAAGAAGACAATGAGAACCACAATAACTACAATATCTTTGCCAGCGAGGAACAAGTCGAACAGACGTGTCAGTAATGGAGAGGCGAAGAAAATGTGAGTTCCATATCCATATGAACATCATCAACGACTGTTACTGAGAAAACACAAGACTTCTGAGCAATTAGAGGCTCAGGTCATTCAGCGTCTGAAAGATGAGAAGATCGGTACGATACTTTTTAGATCTGCATCTACACGGTTCACCCCAAGGCTCTTGCTTGTCTCTGCAGACGCTTCAACTATCTCTGCGCTATTCTTCTCAGAAATGATTCCTATATGTCGGATCGACAAGTATGACGTCGATGACGATCATTGTGGTTTCCTCTGTCAAATCTTTCTTTTGTACCCAAGAAAGTAGCCATGGGTGAGGCGCCCATGCAGTAACGAGCCATCATGCATCATGTGTGAAGGCAGTGCTGGTCCGCGAGGAAATTATAATCCAAGCACAAGCTGCTATCAGAGGATTAGAATATATTAAAACTGCTGACCCTGGGGTCACATGTCACAGGTGATTGAAATGACGGAGCAGAACCACATGGCATATCTGCGAAGGGCGAGGTTAGAGAATCGACACCCTGGTCTGACCAGCTGCTCCTTTTTCTCAAATCCCGGCAACTTCAAGTGCCATCGATCACGAAACACGTTTGACAGACAATATCTCATCGGAACCGGTTGATTATTCATCAATACAACAGATGAGTCGTGGAAGACGAATTTCTTTTGGATACTAGGTGACCTTCAAACTTGCGTCAATCTGTTGCAAGAGCGCAAGACGCGAGAGAGGGGGGGGACAGATGAAGCTTAAACTTAAGTTGTACCCGGTTACCTAATATAGAGCCTGGGCACTCGCTGACCTGCCTCACACGGTTCCGCCACTTGCGATGCAGTGCTTGAGTTGTAACCTGACTCGAGGCTTGCTCGAGACTTATAACACTTGCATATGTACTGCACTTTTTACTCTCACACAGGATGAATGTAATAACTCTCTCTGCAACTGACTTTCCCATCAAGTCCGTGAAGATATTCAGCTCTGACGTAGCTGAGGTCACTCGTGTTTTCCCCCTCGACTTTACCCAGTCGCCAGTACGTGCATAATGATTACTCTTTGCAACTCAAATTCTTACTACTCATAAATAGAATGAGTCACAGGCCATCGAGATTTCGAACCTTCCCCTCTTGCATTCAGGTACCGGAATTCGGGCATCTGTGACCATTGGTTCAGATGATCTGCTGGTCACGGATTACTATCACTGCTCATCCGACTATAAATCCAACCTATTTGGTCACCCTGTCAGTAGTGATGTCCTTCGTGACCTGCAGGCCGAGTTTACGCGCTTGGACGACGAGCGTCAGCTAAGGCAACAAAGCTTCGCCTTCCTGTCGACGTACATGAATTCCCTTGCCAAAGGAGAGGCTCTGGCAGGTGCGGTGGAACCTGCACAACTCGTTACGTTCTTCAATGAGTTCGTGGACATCGGCAAGAGTCGATCCGAAGTCATTGCAGTACTTGATCAACAGGTCAAGGACGTTCAGAAGGATATAGAGAAAGAAATACAGCGACTCTCCCTCGAATCCCGCTCCTTGGCGACTAAAGCCACTGTTACTCTTGCCCCAGTCTCTGGTCACACCGCCACGATCGCTGAGCTAGAACTCAAGTACAGTGAGTCATCTCACCATCAAGCTGCCGCATTTTCCTCTCACTGAGTCATCACCAGGGGTTAGCGCTACCTGGAAGCCAGTATACGAAATTCATGTTACGACCACTGACAGTATCCCTTCTTCATCAGTCGTTCTCACTTATCGATGCCAAATCTCTCAGTCTACCGGGGAGAATTGGGATAATGTGGAGCTTGCAGTGACAACAGCCAAGCATCATGTCCATTCAGTAGGACTCCCTGAGCCAAAGAAGATGGAGATAAGGCAACAACAAGGGTTCTTGTCGCAGCCTGACTCCTACCGTCAACCGGCGGTCAACCCCCAACGCACTCCAGTCTGGAATACTCCAGGATATACTTCACCTTTTGTACATATTCTATCATCAGCACAGCAAGCCAGCCCAAGCGTGTTTGGAAGCACTCAGACTGCTCCTCACGAGCCAGGCCCCAGCCAAGGCTCGATCGGAACCACACAGAGATCTGCAATGGACAGCGTGTTTGGTTCCAAAAGACAACCTACCGCCACAACTCCAAGTATCTTTGCCTCTAACTTAGCGCAGTCAACTACAGATCAAAGTCAGATGTTCGGAGCTTTACAGGGACAACCCAACGCCACACCTCCGAGTCCAAGTAACTTTGAATCGCAATTAAATGCACTGGTAGCTCAAATGTCTGGATCTTCTCATATTTCAACACAATCGCAGGCTTCTTCTTCCTCCACTTCGGCACAGTCATCCTCGTCACAGCACCAAAGAGAACGCGCAGTGCTAGCAGAGGTTTGTCATGATTGTTTTCTATTACTAGCAAATCTGACGACGATCTTCCCATAGCTCGACAAAGCCATTACCCACACAGCAACATCAAAGGTGTTAATTCCAAGTCGTGAAGCAGGGGGGACCCATCATATTCTTTTAGCAACCATCCCACTAAAAGCGTCATTTACAAGAGTCGCAGTACCAAGTGTTGATTCCCGCGTCTTTTGGACTGTGGGTGGAGTTTGTTATGACATCGTATCTGTCTCACGTCTATCATCCTAGTGTGAAATCACGAACACCAGCAACTATGTGCTGACTCCGGGCACTATTCATACTTACCTGGATGGAAAACACATTTCTGACAGCAACATCATGGTACGTTATTTCCTACATTCAGTTTCTAGATCCATTTACCTTGCACATCGAAGTAGAGCGTCAATCAGCCACAAACCATGCAATGTTCTCTTGGTGTCGACCCCGCAGGTGACCACGCAGTTTCATCGCATCGTCGGCTCGCTACCTGACTTCTCCGTGTTTAACGGCAAGGCGGTCACGACGCATACTATCACAACCACCATCAAAAACACGCACCGCATCCCTGTTCGCAACGTCATCGTTCGCACATCTCTGCCGCTTCCTGCGGACCCTCGTGTTACAGTCTCATTGCAAGAGCCCGAAGGCCTGGCTGACATCGACTCGGGCACGGTGCGGGTAGGAGATGGGTGTTATGCGGGGTGGTCGACCACTGGAGACCGTGCAGGAAAGAATGATGGATTGTTTGAGTGGGTGTGCAGTAGCGTGGAGCCTGGTTCACGGGTGTTGAAAGCAGTGTGGTATGTGACTGCCCCTCGCGGTCTCAGTTTTACAGAGCAGTAATTCGGCTTGTTTGCGGCAAGTCGCTGTCCGAGTCTAAGCAGAGGGGGGAATACGTGCATGGCAGGATTCTTAGGTAACATGTTGTTGTTTCGGGGCGAGGGCATAAAATCCTCTGTATAGTACTGTACAAGGTGCATGCGCATGCATAACATCAGTTGTAATACATTGTCGTGGTTTTGGCGTAAGCGTTACAGAACTGAAATCGGGAGAAGAGAACCCGGCGGAACCCGGGGTCACGTGACAAAAAGGCTGAAGCGTAGAAGTAGCACTGTCACGTGTCACGCACTAGGTGAGTCAGGTGACGAAATGGTACTTTGTGTCACATGTCACATGCGGTTTCGAAGAATCTGCACTGATGGTTCTAACTACAACATACTGCTTTGCGAAAACCTCCAACGGTCTGATGTATCTCTGTGGCTCGAACAAGTTCAGCAATTCTTACAGGTCGTCGAACCAGGAACTGGACCGATGGTTCGGTTCCTCTCATTGCCCGAACCATAGACCGGACTTCGGTCAAGTTTATAACGGTTCGAAGTTCGAACCGCGGTTCTGAACTAAACTAGGCCACCACAATACACCTAGCATTTGATGGACCTGCGTGTGTTTGATTTCAGACAAAATCTGAATGACTGATTTGTATGATTTGACTGATGTGCCAGCTACCGTGACTATCAGACAGCTCAGGCGACTCAGGAAACCCTGGTTTCCTGATGGACTATACCGCAATTGGAAACCGATATAACGCGCCTAACACAATAAGTTCACTTTAATCGAAGTCTGCTGAACTATTCTTACAGGAAGTTCATCTACACAGCTACGTGAGCAAAAAAAAAATCTTCATCAAACGAGCACGGTGCTCCGGCTTCTGCTGGCATGGTCAAAAACGAGCACGGTGTTCCGGCCTCCCAGGTATAAAATGTGGCAAGAAAGCTGAGCACTGATTGCAAGAACACAATACGATACCATCACCATGCGTGCCTTTTACTTCGACAACATTCCAGGTGACCAGCGACTCCTGCATGATTCTGGAAGTCCTGTGTCAGATGCGTTCTTGAAATCTATCGGAGTACTACACTGGCATATCCCAGCGGGCCAACAGGATCAGGTCGATGCTATTGCAGAAGAAAGACACTGCAATAGCAGAGACACTGTTTCAGTCACCAAGGAAGGCCTTGGTGATTTATACGAGGCCACGTTAAAGATTTTCTATGACGAGTACGCTTTGCTTTTACAACATTGTGTCTATTCGGCAACAATTTTAATAACAGGCACATGCATGAAAAGGAGGAGATCAGATATATTCTCGAGGGCAGCGGCTTTTTCGATGTTCGAGGTAAGCAGAGAATCACACATTCCATGCCGTAATCTAATATACCGTCATTCAGAATATTCCTCGGATTCATGGATTCGTTGTTATCTAACTGCGGGTGATCTCTTTGTTCTCCCTGCTGGCATCTACCATCGGTTCACCCTTGATGAGAATGACAAGATCAAAGCTTTGCGTCTCTTCTGGGTTCGTATTTGCTGTTTTTTTTTTGACTTGCGGGCTTCACAAAAACATCCACAGGATGAACCCAATTGGACTCATATCCACCGCGACAGCTCGACGGATGTGAACCCTATCCGTGTCGATTATTTGAAGGGTCTAGGTGTCAATTAATTAAGTGGGTAAAGGGATAGTGCGCACTACGTGGAGTGTTTCCCATAAGTACCCAAGAGGGTATACTAGATGTCTATGTAAAGGAGATTCGTGTAACAAGGTACTTTGGAAGTATCATCATTATTTATAGTATGATCTGATGTCGTCCCGACATTTCGTCGAGAAATGTACTTCCTGAGTGGTCGAATTTGTACCAGGACTACCGTGACACCTAGCGGCGTAGTGAGCAACTCAGCTTATCATTGATGGTGAATTTCCAACTTGAATTTCCTCAAGCTTCATCCAATCTGATTTTCAAATTTCCAGTTGCCTTTCGACCTGCACTCGCGGGCGCTCGCGGATACTACGTGTGTCGCTATCGATATATGTATTCCGCTCCCTACCGCCACCTTGATTTTAAACCGCCCGTTTTTGGCGTAGGAGTGTTTGAATATGAGCTCGAGGTTGCCTTATGGAATTGTGAGGGAGTCGGGACGGATATTAAATATCACATTCGAATTCTTTTAGCAACCATCCCACTTAAAGTGTCATTTGCAAGATTCGCTGTACCATTGATACCCGCGTCTTTTGGACTGTGGGTGGAATCTTGTTTATGATATCGTATTTGTCTTACGTCTATCATTCTAGTGCGAAATAACGAAGGCTAGCAGTTATGTGCTGACTCCGGGCCGGGTACCAGTCACGACTCACACTCACCTGGACGGTACGTTATTTCTTACATTCAGTTTCCCGGACCGATTTACTTTGCACATCGAAGCAGAGCGTCTACCAGCAATAAACTCTCTTGTGTTGATGACCACACAGTTCAACCGCATTGACGGCTCATTACCTGACTTGACCGTGCTTAACGGCAGGGTGATTACGACGCATACTATCACAACCACTATCAAAAACACGCACCGCAACCCCGTCCGTAATGTCACCGTTCGCACATCTCTGCCGCTCCCTGCAGGCCCTCATTTACAGTCTCATTGCAAGAGTTTGAAGGCCTTGCTGACATCGACTCGGGCACGGTGCGGGTAGGAGATGGGTGTTATGTGGGGTGGCCGACCACTGGAAACCGTGCGGGTAAGAATGATGGAGCCTGGTTCACGGGTGTTAGAAGCAGTGTGGTATGTGACTGCCCCTCGCGGTCACAGTTTTATAGAGCAGTAGTTCAGTGGCTTGTTTGCGGTAAGTCGCTGTCCGAGTCTAAGAAGAGGGGGAATAGGGTGCATCATGGGTTTTTCAGATAATATGTGATTGTGTCGGGACGAGGATATAATACCCTCTGTACTGTACAAGATGGTTCACAATATCAATTATCATACACCATCGTTGATTGGTTCATACAGGTCTCATGGTTTGGTCATCTTTTACACCACGCCATCGCTGCGCACAGCACATTGCCCAAATTCCAGTTTCTTCAAACCTTCATCCTTGGGTAAAATGTCCTATCGCACATCATTAAGTCGAGTCAACCACATGTATCACAACGAACTCACATGTTCAAAGATTCCCAAGGGGAGAGCGAGAGTCACGCAGGCATTCGGAGAGTCCTGAAATAGAATTACATAAAACTGTTGAGGAACTCAAATTGAAATTAACTTGCCACAATTGCACCGATATGGCTTTCCACGGGCGCAGCAGACATCAGAAGATCTAAATGGAGATGAGCGCCTTTGTCGTCTCACAGGACACACGACTTACATGCTTGCTCACGGGCTATGGTTACAGGCACTGATCAGTAGGTGATTCATTGCGCAATGCAGGACTTACTGTAACCAATCTTCATGAGATAAGCGATGGCGTTCAGAGCAGCCTGCTTATATGCCACCGTGCTAAGTAGAGTTGATGAGCTGCGGATCGATGTATCAAGGAAAAATACTGACGCATCCATGTTGTATTGGGTACCATCGCCGTCTGTTAATCAGTATAGTTAATGATGAATGGTGTGGTTTGATGTGCTCATGCGTACGGTAGTCTACGCTGATCCCCTGGAAGATCAACTAGAAGAGTCGATTAGCAACTAAAACAGATGATGTGCCCATGCACCTACTTTTGCAGAGTATAGCGGATCGACAGGAGAGGGCTGTAACGGTCAGCACCGGTGAGTGGCTACCTGAGACAAGTACATACCAGGAAGATAGGTTGTTTCATTGCAAACTTCTCAACACCGCCCTTGATGATGCTAGTGCTGAAGGTGACTATTCCAGCCTGTGAGGCACATTAGTGAGAGCGGGACAAGATTACAGAAAATTCACACCATCTCTATGGCGCCACAGAAGGACAACTAGACAGTGTTTATTCAGATCGCCGACGTACTGATAGAATCTAGCCTACCTCGCCCTGTTCGAATGTCAGCACGAGCGTAATTATGTTATTGAGATACTTACATCTCCTTGAGAGAAGTGGAGATCGCCAACAGACAAGTTTGCACCCTTCACGAAAACAGGGAAATAGCAGCGTGAGCCCCTTCATCAAATTGTTGAGTAACAACAAAAGTTCGTAGTGCAATTCCTTTACCTTGATAGGTTTTTAATCTATGAAGTAGACAATCATTAAAATCGAAACACCAAAGACTGATTTAGAGGAAGCTCACATCACAGTTGCCGCCATGCTCTCTTCCAGGAATCGTCCGCGCGCCTTCGCGGTAGATTTTCGCACGCACATCATCAGGGAGGTCTTGGCCGACATAGGCGCCTGGTACCAATGGGCCATAGGCGACGGGTGGAACTGCATTGGCGTGAGCTTCAATAAGAGCACCTTCGCGTTTGTTCCAAGTCGCCAGTAGCTCAGCAGACGGTGCGGTGCCAATCAAACCAGGATGTGACACGCCAGCGAAGCGCACGCCAGGAATATGCCTGGAAGTGGCATACACGCCTGTAGACGTGTCATTACGTTGCGCCCGTATGGTAGAAAGACGCGAACCTTTAAAATCCCAGATAGCCTTTGCAGCTCTACTCTGGAATTCGCGAGCTACGTAAAATTTCGATTAGAAAAATTTGATGGCGAAATATGACGCTCGTTTTCGCTCACCGAACAATCCGCCACCGTTTTCGAGTTCGAAAATACCCTGTTGCACTTTAGGCGCTTTGCTGAATCATCGATTCTGTGAGATTCCTTACGGTGTATCCCCAGGGCATCTTGTCAAACGGTCTGACTACGAACGAATAAAAAAAGAGAAACAAAGGCGCAATCAGGTACGACATACCGTCAAGAATGTCAACTACGAGACAGTCTCCAGGCTCGGCGCCCTCCACAGCAATTGGACCGGACAAATTATGAACGCTGGTCAGGTCTACATCTCTGATGTCATCGCTCGCTGACGAAAACAACCGCATTAAAGCAAATCCCTATGATAGCGCAAGCCCGTATACGTACTGTCATTGTTACCGATTTGTGCTCCTGTCCAGTCAACACATTCGACGTTGAACACCTGTGCAAATAATTGAACGTAAGGCTGGTGTATATGCACATTCAAAGGTATGCGACACACCTGTCCGGGCTTCACTGTAGCAACAGCAGGAATGTCGGGACTGCGAATAAGGTCATGGGATCGATTGCAGAAAGCACAGCATACCAACTCACTGCCAACGGTTGTGCAGGTTCTGAAAATTGTTAACAGATGCCGCAACTACGGTGAAATGCGGGACAAACCTTCTGCTCTCTTGCAGGACTTGCAGTTAATCAACATCATGAGTTAGAACATATGAACACATCCACCCAAAAACCTACACAAAAGGATCAGCCTAGGGGTGTAATCCTCTATTGTCAGCTTTTGTCGGTGAACAGGGAGCA
The DNA here is from genome assembly GCA_016628085.1 of Suillus occidentalis. Lineage (NCBI taxonomy): Eukaryota > Fungi > Basidiomycota > Agaricomycetes > Boletales > Suillaceae > Suillus > Suillus occidentalis. Next base: position 42,269 of record JABBWB010000162.1, on the reverse strand, counting down.
GCTGCGTACCGAAACCAAGGTTGGGTGAGCTACGGAGTTCGCGATAGTGGCCATCAGATCGCTCTGTGTTGATTCTGGTGAGGTTTGGGACGAGAAGGCTGAGTCAAAAGGAAAGGAACATGATTGGAACCACTGGCTTATAATGGCTCCTGATAAGACCAGCGGTCCGCGCTATACCGCCATGGGAGTTATATGGGTGGCAATCCTGTAAACAGACGCCTCGAGTCTAATCCAAAACTTAATTTAGGACCAGTTACATAGTAACGTCAAAGCGGAACAGCGTAAGCCGAGATTCTCACCTACTATCATGCATTCGCTCTCAGTTAATGGCAAGTGCATACTTTCAAGTTCAGTCTGGAATGTGCTTGGCAAACTACCAAGGCATGCAATACTGCAACCACTTGACAAATATGTTCTCAAGATTTCGGCCATGCTGTCTTCTTGAGCGCGACGTGCGAACCTGGAAGATCAAGTGACCTCGCCACTAGCTGAAACGAGATAAGACAGTCAAAACACGAGGCTAATGGACGTGAGTATGATATGATGCGCAATTGACTGGCGGCCTCAGAACCTGACTCAATGAAACGGATACACACGACCAATACACGATTTTGAGTGACCTTCTGTACACTTTTACATCAAAACCAACGCGACTGTAGATACAGCCGTGGCCCCTAAAACAGCATACCCAGCCCTATATGCACCCTTGAGACTCAAAACTTTGATAGCTACGTGAGTAGTCATCAACGAAACAAGACATAGGCGACGTACATTTACCCGTGTCCCAGCTCAAGTGTCGCAGACCATTCCAGAAGTGGAAAGTGAAGGGTGCGGCCAGGATAAGCTTGCCGTTGTACTTCACGTAGTCTGGCAGCCCAGCAACGAACTCGACGATGTGAACACTGTCGAAAGTGCCTGGAGCGACCAGGTATGCCAAAGAAAAACCGTATAGGACTGGATAATATCACAGTTACGACATATTTCAGTCATTCGTGAGGAATGGAGACATACGCGCACTGAGTGCACCGCCAGTCGCACGGTTCGCAATCGAGCTAAGCCATGTCAGCTGGGGCTGGTAGATTGTGAAATGAGGGCTGGACGGGCGTTTAAGACGCTGAGCATTCAAGATTTCTTCCGAAGCTGATGAAGGCAGAGACTGTATCTGCACACCACTAAAGAGCATTCAGAAATGACAATTCAAAATCACAAGAGGCATCCTTACCGCTTGGGAATTACGGTACGCAAAGCGATTTGGTTTCTCCCTGGATCAAGCATGTGATTAGACCACTTTGTAGGATTGTAATACACTCACCAATAATTGGGGCGAAAGCCACCCTCCTTGTAACAGAACTAAGCCCAACGCGAGCGGACATTATGGAGTGGAGGCGGAAAAGTGTGTTGCGGTAACTGACGGTAATAGACGGAATCGGATCGTGGGAACCTTGCGGTTTTCACAAGCTCGACCTCCCGCTCAACGCAGAACTTGAAGCACTTGAAGCAGGTATATATGTGCAGATCGAAAAATAGAAAACAATAGATGTTGTTTGAGGAAATAACCTGGTCAATTATGAACATCCATGTCGACTGACCAGGTCGACTCTGCTGCACTCAAACCAGGCGACTCGGAGACGTGGAAATATGCCAGCATTCGTGACGTCCCGGACATATTATATGACGGCGTCAATTGAACATAGCTGCAAATTATTAGCAACAACGACTCGGATCCGGAGGGTCTACAATTGGATCCCATCATGTACCACACTGAATTTCCTAATGCCATACCGTTACCATCTGTGTTGACTAACGTCAACGCTAGTACACCTTCAGATTGAATCAAGTACTAGTGTGCCATTGTGCCGCACTCTCCGAGCCTCTATTAAGACTTTGCGGTCGACCTCCAATGTAGACTTGGAGTCAAGCCAGTTGGTATGTACCACACTCTTCAGCTCCACAATTACACCACCTGACCATGAAACTCGAAGGAGCTTAGCTTCCCACGACTTGCACTTGAGCTTGAACGTTCAACCGTTGTTCAACGTGTCGGGGTTTTGCCGTGGGCCAGGCAGACCCAGTTTTGCGAGTTCAGCTGGCTTGAAAACTCCCGGGTCCTGCCAAAAATATTAGAGCTCAGTTATATACTCGGCTCATGATCAGCCTCCCTCGAGCCTCGCATTATCAAATTTCTAGGAAACAAGAAATAATGTCCAAGGAGTCTAATCGTTCGCCAGTCTGTCAAGATCTTAACCTCGAGAAGGCGAAGCACAATAACGCACAGCGCAGTTTGTGGCGCTCTATCTGTATCATCGTGACCTGCACCGCTGCGATGGTGGTCAACGTATGTCCCCACCGTAATCATAGCATGTGATATTTTCACGACAGCTTGCTATTCGTTATCAACCACAGATCGCTAGCACAAGTTCTGTTTCAATCGCGCTTCCAACTATCGAAAGAGATCTACATTTCAAGGAAGAACAACTCCAGTGGCTAGTATCTGCCTATTCGCTCAGTTCGGTGCGTCATTGTTTCTCTTCAACTTCCTGCGGCCCGGCTGACTTCCCACTCAGGGCTGCCTTCTCTTGTTCTTCGGCAGATTGGCGGACATATATGGTCGGAAAAAGGCGTTCATGATCGGTACTCTCTGTCAAGTCGTATTTTCTCTCGGTGGTGGCTTTGCACAGGGTGAGTGCCACCCACCTGTCGATCACTTCCCTCCATTTACACCGTTATCGCAGATGGTATCACCCTCGTTATTTTACGTGCCTTCCAAGGCATCGGGGGTGCCGCTACAATACCGTCCGCAGTGAGTATTTCGTACATTTTCAAACCGGAATTCTCATGGAATTCGTCAGCTCGGTATACTGGCGCACGCATTCCCTCCCTCTAGAATGCGTTCAATAGCTTTCGCAACATTTGCAGCGGGTGCTCCTGTCGGTGGCGCTTTCGGTATGATCATTGGCGGTGTCCTTACACAATTATCCTCGTGCGTCATGGGGTGTTCATACTTGATGCTGAATTTTTGATGTTCACATAAAGGACGCATTGGCGCTCCTCATTCTATTTGATTGCAGTGATGTCTACACTGACGGGTATTTCCGGTATGATCTCATTCGATGCAGATGTCACCGCGACGGAAGCTGTCGACTGGATCGGTGCTTCTCTCGTCACCGTTGGTTTGGTGCTGATTGTATTTGTACTTGGTCAAGGAGAAGTTGCCTCCCAAGGCTGGAAAACTCCTTGTAAGAGACTTCTTTTGTGTCACGCATTGCTGAATTGCATGAAAATTTACAGACATTATTATCCTTTTGATCGTTGGGATCATCATGGTTTCGCTGTTCCTGCTGTGGGAGCGATACCTGGAACAATCTATGGACGATCCATCAAGAACACCGTCCGCATGGACACCACCGCCATTGATGAAGCTCTCGCTTTGGACGCGAGCAAAGGGCCGGATGGCTGTTATTCTCGTCATTGCACTCTTGAATTGGTGTGCTTTCACTAGCTGGAGTTTTTGGGTTCAGGTACGCTCATGTTCCGCTGCCCTGAAGAACGACGACGTTGATTATGCCCCGCCCAAGCTGTACTATCAGAACTACCTTTTACTCACACCCATGCAAACGATGCTCCGGTTCATTCCATTGTTCATTGTCGGCTGTTTGTGCAACGTTTTCGTCGCAATGTCTGTTGGCAAATTGCCTTTGGTTGTCTTTGCAGGTACGGCCCTGTGTGAGGAATACTATAACACGTGAGGCTGACCTGTCGTCCAGTCAGCGGAACGCTATTGACAGCATCTGCTGCCATCATGTTTGCGGTGATCGATACAACCGCATCGTATTGGGTGTCTGGCTTCCCGGCTACAATTGTTGTCGTGTTCGGCGCTGATTTTGTATACGCTTCTGGTACAATTTTCATTGCCAAAATTGCGCCTCCACACGAGCGCAGCGTGGCAGGGGCTCTGTTCCAAACTATGACACAGGCAAGCAATATTAAATGAACTGATACTGACCTGTTCTAAAGTTATTTTCTGGGATAGCTCGGCGGTGCAGTTGGACTTGCGGTATCTACGCTTGTGTTCAATGTTGTGGTTGCGAACGAATCTGCTAACGCTGGTGTCACTGTCAACTCTACTGGCAGCAACGCGCCCCGTTCCGCACAGCTCAAGGGATATAGATCCGCTCAGTGGACCTGCGCTTCATTTGTGCTTTTGGGTGAGTACCGCGAATTTGGCCTGGGTTGAGAATGCCTTGTTGACGATTTTGTATGGTCACGGTGAATAGCTGCGCTGCTGGCTGCGATTTTCCTTTACGGTGTTGGGATTGTTGGAGACAAGAAAATTTCCAAGCATGTTGACAATGATAACACAACAGCCGTGCGGCCCGAGTCCGACGGCTAGATGCATCCATTTAAAACATAACTAGCAACGATGCATGGTGCCATAGTGCCATGGCCACACTCCCTCTAGCCTTTATTCAATCATACCCTCATTCCCGAATTCAATATTGGAATCAGTGTCTTCTGCCACGAATGCCCCATGCTACCTACACTCCTTACATTTTTCTGTCCTTACCCATAGATCCCCTGCTTCTCTTAATCTTGCACGGCACATATAATTTCAAGTGCCGTACGATGATACATTCATCTAATATGCGTTGCATCTAAATTCTTTCCCCCCCCCACTAGGTATTCCATGACAAAGCATTAACGACAATGTACAAGTGTCTCCGTACCATCGCACGTAGAATGGAATTCGGTGTTCTTTAAGACTTCGTGCCTTCTTTTGATCGTGGATAAATACCGTGACATTTTGTGTGGGAGATTCTACCCCTACATACCCTTGACTGATCTATTCTGTCTGGTCCTGACCATAATAGCCGTCGAATGTGACACACCGAATCTGGACTCTGGACTCAGGACGGCAATCAGGCATGCCATGAAGCATGCTATGAACCTACTATCTATAGCTTGGCAGTGACCTGCGACTCAGGCTTCTGAATGGCATTGCCGACGTCGGGTAGACATGTTCAACATCCCTACTCGAATATGTGCTACGCGTATTGTTTCATCCAGTAAATGGAATGCATTTCATGACATTGTGAGCCTCTTTTGGTTGCATAGGTTTCGTAGGGTTCGGGATAATCGTGGTGCAGCCTGGTGGCACATCATATGATCGGGGATACCACGATGTTTATATATGACTGGTGCGCCATGGATGGATATGACTCCGAGGTGACCCAGGCTCGCTGGATCAAATTCATCTCAATCGGAGCACAGAAATGCCACAGAAGTTCACGCCCCCTGGTCAAGAACCCGGTCGACCAATCTCGGCGAACAATAGACTTCTGCCGACGGTATGGCAAGTCAAAAGGTACGTAGAAATAAAATTCGTCATCCACCCAATAGGGTTGACTATTGCAATGAATACTACAGTTGCCTAATTTGTATGACCTTATTGTCATGCCCCACCCCTACCCATCAGAATCGTCACACGATATAGTAATATCTCATATACATTCGCTATTGCTCACCAGCCTATTGTCTGTGTCGATGTAAATCTCCAATGGCGGCGGACGTGTGGAAAGTCTCAGTCAGACGGCGATATTTTCGTGACAATTAGGACGGAACATACGGGATTTTACAAAGTTCTCTCAACAGTGAAATCATCAAAGTACAATGGTATATAAGTGCCTCCAAAATGCGATGTTCATCAGCTCAACCAACATTTGATTGACGTCCTCCAGCAGTTTATATAACTGCCATACCTCATACCACACTTCGACTACTCGTAAAAGCACATCCTCATCTCCCAAAGAACAATGGACTCATTCCCAAACATCCTCGTCACGCTGTCCGCTGCAAAGGCTGATGACGAGAGGAGTCCTGCATCGTCGACACCAGTTGAGGAGGAGTCGCAGTCAAGTTACGGAGGTTGTTACTGCATCATTGCATGAACACGATGCACAATGTTCCATGCACATATACACGTAAGTGGGGATGGTTATTGAATTCGCGGAACGATGTCTTACAGTTTTTGGCCGTAGCTCCAGACATTCTCCTTGATAATCAGGACGGTGTTGTAGTCTCTGTGGTGTTTTAGCTACAGCAGGGTTTAATGAGCGATATCACTTCATTTTACAACACATTTCGTTTAGCATGTTTCGGCCTTCGTTCACCATTTATGTTGCATTATTTCGTTGGATTCTTCGGATCTGGGTATCTTGGGTACAGTCGCAGGAGATACTTATGAGACTGTCAGATATTCTGAGCAACACACATATATAATTATCTGTGCTGTCTGGAAAGAATGAACAATGTTTATATGATATGGCCCACTACTTGCTGAACCTTTGCACATGTGTCAGGTTTACTCAATCGCTCGAGGAGAATCAAAAGACGCAACGTAACTGTTTACACGCATTCTATCCCTGTCGGTAATCGAATTCGTTGCTCACAGTGAATTTGAATTTGACGTACTAGACTTGAAGCGTTGAAGGGCATCGTGCAGGGTAAACGTCGTGAGAGCAAAGTTGTAGTCCGCAAACGTGTGTCCCCAATTCGTCACGGTCGTGTAATTCAGCAGGCCGAGTTGGGCGCGTGCTTCATTTTAATAACTGCGCAAGCCCGATCGATCGATCATTTTGTGTAAGCAGTGAACAATTGAAGGGAACTGAACAACACAGCCCGTTCCAGCCCGTTACGCTGGTCAATCGGTGGTACACACCATTGTGGTGCGTGTCATAAACTCCACCTTGTCCTGCGTAGAATGACCTTCGAGAGGATCTCCTGGATACGACCATACAAGAAACACGTGTACAGTGTCAATTTGAATGCTGACTAGCGATTCACCCGGAAGAGACTATATACCTCTGCACGTGGCGCGAGGCAATGGTATTGCACTGGAAAACCACAGGAGCTGCGAGGAGCAATGTGGCACGTGTACACCACAGTGGTTTGTGTCATTGATCAAAGCAAAGGAAAATAATAGTAAGAAGGGACGCGAGAGATCTTACTCATGAGGGACTGTATAGGAATCCATCATAGGCCAGGCGCATCGGGATGAATTCCTTTCATAGCGACCAGAAAGTGTTGGCCAGCTGGTAAACTGGTAAGAAACTTTAATTTGACGATCACAAAGCCAGAGCCATGGCCATATCCAATGTCGTTTAAGTTGTAGCGTCGCCATGAACGCACATTTTGATTAGATGATAGATGAATGGTTTTTCATGAGAGCCGTGGTATGTTGAGTTGTTTACATCTGTTGAATACGCAGGGCGTTGTTGTGGCGGTTGCCAAAGGATTCAGCCTGAGACATGATCGAAGGGCTGGAACGTTCTGGGCCCGGGGAACGAGTGTTTCCCGGAGCCATATGTTTTACTTTCTTTTCATTTTGATATTCCTTTAATCACAGGCTTCGTGCATCACAAAAGTATTTAAGACCCCACGCATGTACTTAGCCCCAGAGAATTTCTTCCAATCATAACTAGGTTGGTATCTGGTTAGCATTGCGCGAGACGTTCAAATTTCCTGTGCCGACATCTAAAGTCTTATCAATTGACTTCTACCTGGCGTCACACATTTTTTAACCTTCAACCAATCCTCCTCTTTAAAAAACTCGTTTGTAACGAGAACCCCACCTTTTCTTAGTCACCACCGCTGACTGGTTTGGCCCACCACGTCTTCGAACCGTGATGATGACGAGATCCGCATCCACGATGACATATAACCTTCGCTCGCGCACTCGCGCTAGAGCTAGTTCGGTTTCTACCCCTGCAAGTGAAAAAAATAGACCGGTGAGAGATGACTTTGGACAATTAATCGTTAACCTACTTTCCTGCGCTCATGCCCAAGGCAAAGGTGCTAGCTTCATGGCACCTGAACCTATGGGATCCCCTTTGACCTCGGTGGCTGGTTCCCCGAAAACTGTCACTGGGAGCCCATCCGCCCTGAAACCCGTCCGCTCCTATAGCGATGTGGTTCGGGCGAGTAGCCCTGTTAATGACCCTCGGGTTGTGCGGGAGAGTAGCACAGCCGACGAGCCCTGTGGCGGGCGTGTCAGTAATATCCAATAACATTGATACTGGGAATGAGGATGAATGTGCCAGCCCTAAGCAGACTGAGAGACACGAATCCACCAGCAATGATGAGGGCGATGACGATCGCCCTTGGATTAAAGTCTTCCTGAAAGGGAAGAACTCGGGTCAAGAACCCCGAGCCTGGCTCTGAGGAGCCACGGACAACTGCCGAGAGGGCTGAACAAACGCCCACTGAGGAATGGCAGAGGCTGACTGGGAAAACCCCAAATGTTAGCATGAGAAACACCACGGCCATGGAAAACACTGACCAGCGGTGAAGGGAACTCCAAAGGGAAGGGGATAGACCCCCGAAATTGGGGCGCGTTGGACGACGAGGAATTTGACCTCGAAGAGCAACAGGCAGCCTTGGAGTCATTCAAAACAGGCCCTGGGACTTGGCCAGCGAAACGGACTCCCTGTTTGAGGGGGATGAGCCCACCCAAATGACGAAGGGACCGGACATATTTGCACAGGCCGTCTTGCGCCAAAAAGCTGTGGACGCGGCTGTTGCTAAAGCAGAACAACGACTTCGAAAGGAGTATGAGGCCGAACTCACCAGACTGATGGCCCTGGCCCGAGAACAGCCTGAACCCACCCCAAAGAGACCTCAGGAAATTCACACATTCCTTAACTTTCTTAATCAGCTTATTTCACTTAACTTGAAACTTGTTTTCTCTCTCTCTAATTATTCACCTGGCATATCTCATATTTTTTTTTGTGTGAAACATAATAAAACATGTATATTTATATATATCAATAACTTTTTTCTGAATACACTCAAGTTGAAATTTTGGATAAGTAGATCCACTTTCACCAAGACATTTAAGTGTGCATAAGTTCATTTAAGGGCAAGTTAAGTAATGTGTGAATTTCCTGATGGATCCATGGATCCTATAGGGATCATGGTGGATAAGGTGGTTAAACCCACCTCGGACAGAAGGTCAGGGAGAAAAACTCCCCAAGCCATGGAACCTGTCAACCAGGTCGCCCCAAAGTCATACATTGGGCAAGCCCTGGGATGCCTAGGTAAGAGACAACCAGACGACGAATACAATTCATCGTCCTCTAGTTCAGATTCAACCTCATCAAGCTCGTCAGGCTCATCGAGCTTGAGTGACGGGCGATCTCACAAGCGTAAGCTAAAGAAATCGGAAAAAAAGTGCTCAAAGAGCAAGAAGACAACGTTGAAACCTATAGCACCTACCACTGTATGACTGGGGCTGTTGATTCGTGGGCCTTCCATCGCTTCATAACAGAGGGGACAGCCTATGTGAATGATGGGCACGTTAAGTCACGAAAGAAGGTTTTCGTGCTTTCACACTTCCTGAAGGGAAAAGCCCATGAGTTCTACATACTGTGAAATCTCAGGGAGACCCTTACCTGCTGGCGTCTGCGTGAATTCTTCACCTGAGATGTTTAATTACTGCTTCCCTATCAATTTCCGGACAGAACAAGCGCGAGAAATTGAAACAGATGCTTCCAGAACGATAAGCCCATTCGGGATTATGTGTATGAGCTCAACGAGCTCTGGAACATGATTGGTGATGTAGATGAGAGGGATCGCATGTCCAGACTGTGGACGGGTCTATCACCAGAGATTCAACGAGAACTCTGGAAAAAGGAACTCAACCCGGAGATCTCATCCTTCAAAGAGGTCCAGACAGCAGCTGAGATAATTGAGATCGCCCATTCCTGTTCCTATGGGGAGGGACAAACGATCTGGAACCAAGGACAAATCAGTTATGGCCTTGACGGCCAATGCTAGCTCACCAGTTCGGGGGCCCAAGCAAAGTGGAGCTAACCCACCTGCAAAGTGAGGCCGGGAGAAGCCTTCAGGAGGGGAAATGTCGAGGCACCCGACCCTCAGACACAAGGGGCGTCCAGAAGGGACCTGCCAGCAAAGGAATAAGCCCCGAGGAGCAGGGAGCGCCATAGAACCGAAGGCAGGTGCTTCATATGTGGAGAGTTAGGGCATGTCTCCCGACAGTGTCCTGAAGAACACTCACATTAAAACCGACTCACCTGGAAAACCACCAGGAATCCCCAGCTTTGGGGTACACTGTGGGCTCCAGTGACTGAAGACCGAATGAGGTTGCTGGCCGAGGTGTCCAGAGCCTTCCAGTGACCTTTTTGTAGGGTCTGTGGGCCTATTCATGGAGGGCCCATTTGATATACCCTCCGTGGACCCACTGGAAGACGAGCTGAGCATACAGGTTTCGGGACCCAGTGGCCCGCAGGGCAGAGGACCTTCTCCAAGGAATGCACTTCCCCTGGGACAGCAACCGGGGAAAAGAGCACCCTGTAGCCTGGAATGACCCAGACCGTTTCTGGGTAGCCCTGCATAAGAAAAGGAACTACTACGTTGTGGAGGACTACCACCACCGTGGCTCTGGGATTGAGTGCATGCGGATATCCCGAAGGAGGCTGGAAAACCCAGAGTTCTGGATCGATAGAGCCTACTGGCTGCACCTAGGACGGTACTTCAGTAGGGGTCTGCAAGGATGGGATAAGCGTCTACTATATAAACGAGAGTGGCAACGCCGAAACAAAAATTGGCCGACGGGCAACCCCATCGAAGATCGCGTGGAGTGGTGGCTGGAGGAATATATAGTCCACCCCGAGGACTACTGGTCCTCGTTGATGGATAGGCGGTTTGTCTGTGAACGAATCAATAAGCACTTATACCTTGTCACTGACAATGCCCTGGATTTGAAGACTTACCTACCACGGACTACAGTGCTACAATGGCATTGGAACCCTGCGAGATGGTATCGGCGCAGGTTGGGCAAGGCCTACCTGCAGCTCCACAATGACTTGTTAGCTACCAACTATGGTCAGTATGAAGGACTCACCGAGCTATTCCCATTGCTGGAACCCCCACCAACCAGCCAGACCACAGATCAGTCAGCTGTTGCCAAACCAGTATGTCATGTCGTCCCTTATGCGACACAACATATGCCTATCATTTTTGAGGATGCAGCTGTCCATCAAGAAGGACAGGCCCTTTCGCTAGACTTGACACCTCCTGTGGAACCTAACACTGAGTGTGCAATGTACGGGGTACAAGTTGTGCAGGGGAAGTACCCTGCCCTGCAACGAAATTCGGCAGTGACCCGGGATGTTGCCAGGGCTATACCCAAACCTGTTGTGGTGGTGGTGCACGTCAACGGACGTCCAGCCCGGGCATTGATTGACACGGGCTCCCTGGCAGATTTTATTTCATTAACAACGGTTGAGCAACTAAAATGTCGACTCACCATCCTGGGGAAACCCCTAACCATCCAACTAGCCGTGCAAGGCTCTCGTTCAAAAGTGAACTATGGTACCACTATCCGGTTCCAATATCAGGGCACAGACTATCAGCGATATTTCGATGTGATCAACTTACAGAACTATGATCTAATACTAGGAACTCCGTTCCTCTATCAGCATAGCATCACTGTGGGACTGAACCCCCCGAGAGTTGTGCTGGAATGCATCCACCCTCTTGCCTTGAAAGGTGATGGAATCACGACCCTGGAATCCCGAGCGGCTGAGATCGTAAGGGACGATATTGCAAAGACACGCGAAATCCTGCGACAATTAGCAAGTCCATTGTGTGCTAAGGCAGCAGACACCTCCTTACCTCCCCTAAGAGCCATTAACCACACCATCCCACTCATGGACGAGTCCAAAATATACCCATGGTGCCCTTCTCGATGCCCTGAACCTATGAGACCACAGTGGGCTGAGAAGCGGCGGGCTTACCTTGCCTCTGGCAGGTGGGAAATGACAAGCGCTGGTAACACTATGCCCATGCTCTTCATACGAAAACCGGGCACTGGCCAGCTGAGGACGGTTGTTGACCTTCATGAACGGAATAAAAACACCCGGAAGTTGACATCACCCCTTCCAGACATGGAGGGCATCCTGCATCACGTCAGCCGTAAACCATTCCGCTCACTGATGGACGGACAGGACGCTTACGAGCAAATACGGGTTATACCCGAGCATGTCAACCGTACCGCTATGACCACTCCTGACGGGAATATGGTTAGCCATGTACTGCAACAGGGAGATTGCAACGCTCCCGCGACGTACCAGGCAGTAATGAATCACCTATTCAGTGAACACATTGGCATCTTTATGGACATTTACCTAGATGACATTATCATCTACTCCGACTCCCTCGAAGAGCATATTGAACATGTACGCACCATCGTTAACATTCTTGAGCGAGAACAACTCTACCTCAGTGAGAAGAAGCTCAAATTCCTTGAGCCGGTTATGCGGATCCTGGGATGCATCATTAGTAATGATGGGATCAGCATGGATCCCGATAAAGTTGACAAGGTCCTCACCTGGAAGACGCCCATCAACCGAGACCTTTGTCGAGGTTTCATAGGCGCTGTGGGGTATCTGGCAGACGACATCTACCAGTGTCCGCATTCCATTGGGGGTCTTGTCAACAGTTTGTGGTGACAACGTGCCCTTTCGGTGGACAGACACTGAACAATGTGCATTTGATGAAGTCAAACAGTACGTATCAGCCTGTGTGGGGCACAACCGTGTTCCCTTGGTATATGGACCAGAGGCCCCTCAGGTCTGGATGATGACCGATGCCTGTCCCACAGGAGTTGGAGGCAGTCATAGCGCAGGGTACTGACTGGCGCACCTCCACTATTGCCGCATTTTACTCGGCAAAGCTCAACTCAGCGCAACAGGAACTATGCGGTGCATGAACAGGAACTGTTAGCTGGTGTGGAAACCATGTTAAGACACCGGGATATCTTACAAGGTTGCCCCTTTAAATGGTTGACGGACCATAAGAGTCTGATTTACATCCTGAACCAAAAGAACTTGTCTGGGCATCAGGCTCGCTGGATGGAAAAGATTGGAGAATTTGACTTCACCGTTGAATATGTCCCGGGGGCCCACAATGTCCTCCCCGATGCTCTATCTCGCATGTATGACTTCGATGCTGCAGGTACCGTGCGTGCCGTCAGTGAATATGTGGCCCATGATGAGGATGCTCCACCTACCGATGTATCCCACTTGGTGAGCATGCCAGTATTGGTAGGGACAGAAGCCCAAATGGTGACACCCCTGGAGAAGTTCCAGGGTGGCAGCACGAGCAATGGCGGCTCCTGCCACTGCAATCGGGTCCACCCACAACCCGGGGTCAGTCAAACCACCAGCACAAGGGACCACAAGTGTCAGCTAAGGCCAGGGAGAAGGAAACCTGGAATACCTTGCAAGCAGCAGCTGGCAAACTGGGCAGACCACTGGTGACTCCATTGGTTCGCACTCCTCGGGTTCGGAAACCTAGGGCTGAGGTGGCCCCAGCCGAGACTGGTCGCCCAGAGACCAGTGCTGAATTCGCCCATCGGATGAGGGAACAATTCGTGTTGCACGGCCCTGCAGCCTAAGCCTGCAGACTCTACCTCACGAATGGAGGGGAGGGTACAGAATACGATGCCGAATGGAATGAGAATGACCACTCAGACCCATGGCCGAATGAAAACACCAAACCTGCTCCAGAACCGCAGCGAATCCCAGTAACTTATCCACATGAAGTGGGACTGCTAGACGAAATGAGAAATCAGTATGATAAGGACACCATGTTCAAAAAGGTGATAGACTCACCTAAGGAATACCGAAACTTTGAGGTCAAGGATGGCCTAATCCACATCAAACTCAAGGATAGGACCGTCCTGTGTATACCGGACGTGAAGGTCGGGGAGAGACGTCTCATCGAGGTCCTAACCGACCAAGCACACTCGATGTTAGCGCATCTCGGAGCAAGCAAAACTCTATCCTACCTAAGGGAACACGTATGGTGGAAAACCATGGTGCAAGACGTGCAACAGTTCTGCAGATCCTGTAAGATGTGTCAGCGAAGCAAACCCACGAACCAGAAACCTTACGGGCTGCTGAACTCACTGTCCGTCCCATCACAGCCTTGGGAAGCTATAGGCGTGGACTTCATGGGCCCATTGCCCCTGTCCAAGGACCGAAACGGAGAGTATGACTCAATTACTGTGATCATAGACCTGTTAACATCCATGGTGCACCTGGTGCCCAGCAAAATGACTTACACTGCTAAAGAAGTCGTGGAACTCATGTTTGCCGAAGTCTATAAGTATCATGGAATCCCTAAGGCCATCATCAGCGACAGGGACGTGCTGTTCACCAGCAACTTTTGGACTCACCTCAATAAACTTATTGGGGTCCAGCTAAAGATGTCTAGTGCCTACCACCCCCAGACGGATGGTGCTACTGAACTGAGCGAACCACACCATAGGGCAAATGCTCAGATCGTGCATAGGCCCCAATCAGCAGGATTGGGTATCCAAGCTACCTGCTATAGAATTCGCTATCAACCTCGCCAAGTCCGAATCAACAGATGTCTCACCTTTCTTGGCTAATGGCAGGTTGCCTCGAGCAATGATCTGGGAGACTGCCGGACCAAGCGAATACCCGGGGGTGCGAGCGTTTGCTCAGAAAATGAAGGTCGCCGTGATGGCCGCCCATGATGCAGTGTTGGGAGCGTGTGTTAAGCAAACCCACGAAGCTAACAAGCGACAAAGGGCCTGCCCACTAGTGAAAGGCGATACGGTATATGTGTCGTCCAAGAATATATCCCTGCCTAAAGGGACGGTCAGAAAGCTCACACCCAAGTACATTGGGCCCTACCAAATTATTGAAGACTACGGTAATAACTCCTACAAATTAGAACTACCCAGTCGGCTTAAACAGCGAGGGGTCCACCCTGTATTCCACTCCTCGTACTTGAGGATACACATCCCCAACGATGACTGACTGTTTCCCGGACGAATGGAGACGCAGGTGGCTGAGTTTGAGGAAAGCAAGCTGGAATGGGCGATTGACAAGGTCCTATCCCACTCTGGGAGACGGGCCAACTCTTCGTTTGAAATCCTATGGAAGACAGGGGATGTCAGCTGGCTACCCCACAATCAGATAGCTGAGTTGGACGCACTCAAGGATTACTTTGCCATCTTGGGCATCGACGAATGTCTCACAATTAGGGGAAGGGGCCGGGGATCCTCCTAGCGAAGACCCTCAGGTGACAGTTGGTCACCTATCCTTGGCTAAAACGGACTATAGAAGACGTACCGCTAGCCGCCCCTCTTCAAAATCCCCCACTTCCTCGTCCACTCTAGAATTCCTCAACGACTTCATCACCCACGTCGCCCTCTCCATCAACGCCACCACAATGGCTCCCATCCTCACTCGCATTGGGACCCGCCGTTACTCGCTGCCAAACGGGCTGGGTAATAGGGGACCTGATGGTCGTGCTCGACATGCTCCACTCCTACCTCGAATATGATGGTCACCTAAGGGCAGGAACTGGCCGCTGACCTTCCAGTCGCCTGTTGGGTACGGTGACTTCTCGTTATCATTTAACATGCTCCAAACTACCAACAGGACTCACCTCGCGCTTCGCGGAAGAGTCTTCAGACGGACCCCGCATCAGCGGTCCTTCACCATCTATCATTGACCTCATAGGAGAGGAGGCTCCACCTGCCCCTC
The DNA here is from genome assembly GCA_016628085.1 of Suillus occidentalis. Lineage (NCBI taxonomy): Eukaryota > Fungi > Basidiomycota > Agaricomycetes > Boletales > Suillaceae > Suillus > Suillus occidentalis. The sequence continues at coordinate 26,670 of JABBWB010000162.1, read as the reverse complement.
CCATTCGCACCAGCGTCTCCCAACCACCAGATGGGGGCCGTTGGCTTAACCCCCACCGCGTAGAGCTTGTGGAGGAGGCTTTGTGGCAAAATATGGCAGCATCCAAACGGCAGAGGGAGTGGCGAGAGCGCTCCATCGCTGAGCGCAAGGCTGCCAAACGAGCTTGCTACCCTAGACATTCTCCGTCCCACCATCAGAACAATGATAAGGGAGAAGGGTCAAGCGGCTCACCAATGACTAACTCGGCCTCCCAAACACCTTCCACTCACACGGCCACCACTCCCAAAACCTCTAACCCACCTCAGAGTCAGATGGACATTGACGATCAGGGCCCTTCAGCGCACCCCAAGGATGCTAGCGAGGACCATGGGAAAGGCAAGGCCAAGAAAAAGTAGAGGGTGAGGATGTTGGACACATCCTGGAGGGGAGTATGTGGCAGTTGTCAAAGGATTCAGCCTGAGACATGATCAAAGGGCTGGAATGTTCTGGGCCCGGGGAACGAGTGTTTCCCGGAGCCATATGTTTTACTTTCTTTTCATTTTGATATTCCTTTAATCACAGGCTTCGTGCATCACAAAAGTATTTAAGACCCCACACATGTACTTAGCCCCAGAGAATTTCTTCCAATCATAACTAGGTTGGTATCTGGTTAGCATTGCGCGAGACGTTCAAATTTCCTGTGCTGACATCTAAAGTCTTATCAATTGACTTCTACCTGGCGTCACAGTTGTCAAACACGCGTAAATACATTTCACTTCAGTGGAAACTCGGGAAACTGCCAATAACTTTAAGCTCCATCTCCCTATATATTCCTCCCTTCCCACTTATCCGCCCCAGTCTAGGTCGGATGGCTGGTAATGCATCAACTATACGTCTCAGGACAAGCTTGCTTGTCAGTCATCTGGGCTTCTACGATTACCTTCACTTCTTTTTCCCCTCCGAGTCTGCCAAGACAGATGATATTCCTGTGAGTTCAGATGCACTGCTTGCATCTTCACATGGTCTGCAGAATTTCCTCTTCGCGCTCATGCTCAGGCACAACGCACTATCAGCCATCAGGGCTTCTGTGAATAACGGTCACTTTGTGGATGATCAAGTATTTCACGGGCGTGCATGTGTTTATCAGCCATCTGGGCTTAGACACGGACAACAGATCATCATGAAAAGTGACAGAAAATTTTCAAGTGATCATCTGCTTGCCCTGGGAGCAACTGTGATCGATGCCAACTGGTGTATGTATGCACGCATATTTGTTCGGTTGGCGCTTTACTCTGACATTCATACTTAGCAAGATGCAAATTTGACCCGTATTTTGCAGTGCTTGAGTATGGGTATCAAGCACTGGATTGGTTACTAGACGTTCCAGATCTCAGCTTGCCACATAAACCTCGTGTTAAATATACTTCGGAGAACCATATGTGAAAAATACCATGACGGATCCTCGACCCATTTTCTTCTCCCTGCAGAACATTCGACAAACATTTCCCTACACAGTACTGCTAGTTGGTACATGTGCACGCTCCTAGAAGACAATAATTGCATAAGAAAAATAGGAAAATTTGACAATAGGGATATGGTGACACGACAATACCTTGCTGGCTGTGATGTCGATGTATCGCACCATTGTCATGGATGCCTCAAGGTAACCAAAATTTGCAGACAAACATGCCTATCATGATGTACCAAGACATCAAATGTATATATGTCTCTCTATGATTCACGTGCTTATAATACCATTATTGAGGACTCTTGAATTCACTCGTGGTAGTCACCAAAAGAGAAACAATGCTTAATGAAGTCCAACGGCAATCATTGGATGGATGGATGAATGAGTGAAAGCCACGAGCTGTGAATGCTATGCAGTCTCATCTCATGCATCACAGGTTTCAGATGGGGAATAATGAAAACAACGGCGCCATGAGATGGTTTGTTTCAAATCGGACTTTGGCGATGCGTGAACGAGGTGGAATTATTTTACGGTGCAACTTTAGTAGCCTATCCCATTAAATTGCTGAGCATGATGAAGGTCCGATGGATTGAATGCATATGGGCGAGATAAGATTTTGACAAAACAAAACAAAATCTTTTGCATCCTCGAAGATGATCAATCGTGGAATGATCATTGTATCAGATGCACATCTAAGTTAGTCACAAAACAAGATAGACGACGGTGACAAATTTAGAGGTTTTAGTGGGTATCGGTCTACCTAGGCCCTTATGAGGGACCCCTTTGGACAAAAATAAAAACCGTATTTTGCACTGGAAAAACTGAGAGATGACAGAAAAAAGTCACACTTCAACAAAAAAAAGTCACTCCAAAAAAAAATCACACTATGAAAAAAAAATAACGCTTCAAAAATGTCACACTGCTACAAAAAAATCACATTCAAGAAGATATCAGAAAACTTGAGTCGGATGCCTTGAGGTCCTGCTAGAGCTGACCCACCATGATGACTAAGCTATGCCAATCGGAAGATGCCGGTCCAGACAGTTGGTCAGGACACTACTGTAGTATGCTGATCCTTACAGGCTGTCCTTATCTACTATATGTAGTACCCAAATTTCTGAAGCAATCAACCATATTTTGTTAATCTCTGGTACTTACTGACAGTACCTTTTGACTTGAGCACCCATGGACACCGAACCTCCACTCCCCTTGGCAACTATTTGTCTAGCTTTTGAGCATCTTAAGAATGATGTTCGGAGAGCACTCAACACACAAGTAGGAGATGTTGCTCGATTAGATGAGCAAATTGCCATGTGTGTGAACCTTGAGCGACACATTGAATATGTGAGTCATTTGTTTGATCAGCAGAAAAGTGACTTTATGAGTTGCGCTGTGGAACAGCATGCAACAATCATTCCAGCAAATGACCGCCATGTCATGCTATTGAGCATTCAAAACATGATGGCTGACTTGGAGGTTGCAAAGACAGCATCAACAGATGAGCCCAACATACCTCCTGTAGTGCACACTATGACAACGCATACTGGTGGGCGTGGCCGCCCCCGCATTGAGATTGATTCGGATATACTTGCTACTGCCTACCAACTTGCTGGGCCAGCACGGCTCTCTGAAGTCTTTGGAGTCTCTGCCAGAACCATTCGACGCCGCGCACTTGAGCAGGAGATTGTCCAACCAGGCAATCCTGTCTATGTTACATTTACGGATGATGAGGGGAACACAACCTGTGTCTATACATCTGCAACTGGCTCACAATCAACTCTTACAGATGAAGAGCTTGATACCATCATGTTGGATATCCTCACCACATTCCCATCTTTCGGTCACTGAATGATAGATGGTCACCTCCACTATCTAGGGCAACATGTTCCACGTCGACGAATACAAGAGTCTTATGCACGTGTGAATGGTCCACCAGTGGCAGCATTTGGACTTCACCGAATCCAAAGGCGAGTTTACCGTGTTGCTGGCTATAATTCCTTACAGCACCATGATGGGCAACATGGCAAGTTCGTTTTTTTTTCCTTACCATATATTGCTCACTGTTGGCTCTCTCTCCATAGGCCTCATACGATACAAGTTGGTGACCCATGCATTTATTGATGGGTTTTCACACTTCATCACTGGTATTCAAGTCAGCAACAACAACCGTGCAGAAACCGTATTTGATCTGTTTCAATCACTTATTCAAAAGCATGGTCTTCCACAACGTGTACGTGGAGATCATGGAGGTGAAAATGTGATGGTAGCAAGATATATGGAGGAGGTGCAGGGATCACAACGAGGATCATATATCTGGGGCCGGTGAGTTACATTGCTTGAATTGATTAATACTAACCATACTGATATCTCTATAGTAGCGTCCACAATATTCGCATTGAGCATCTCTGGGTCGACTGGACCAGTGGCATTGGCTCAAAGTGGAAGATATTCTTTCAAAACCTTGAGGTCCATGATGGCCTTGAGCCTGAACTGCCGTCTCATATTTGGCTACTGCATCACTTATTTCTCAACATTATCAACTCTGAAGGGCTACAGTGGGCAAATTCATGGAATGCCCATACAATGACATTGCCAGGTCAGCATAATGATAGCCCACATGCCCTCCACTTCTTCAGTATCATTAGTGGAGGTGGACGTGGACTTGATGCCCATGGAAATATTCTACCTCAGTTTCAGCCAGTGGCAGATGATCTAACCCCTGATGGTGTAGAAGAATATGGAATTGACTGGGAAGCCTACGATGATCATCAAATACGACATCATAATGTTGATGAAAACCCCCCCGATCACCTGGAAAACAACCCATTTGTTGCTCACTGGCCTGAGCAACATAGTGTTGTAGAAGTAGAAGCGCCAGACTGTCCTCTGAACGCACATCAGCTTGCATTTTTGGATAGTCTCATACAGGGTTTACCAGTTGAGACCATGGATGAGCGAAGATTGTTGTGGGTAGAAGCATTGCGAGTTTGTCGGCACAGTTTTGAATGGACGATGTAGCACACATTCAACAGGTATAAAAACCATGTCATTCTCTGTACACATTGTATTCTAATGAAGGAAGTGCGTCATTGCTATTAGTATCTGAGAGAAAAGTACATGTAAGTGTGAGTTATGAGGGAGTGTGGATTCATGCATTGAAAACATCATGACCAGCATCAAACAGAGCTGCATGAAGACAAACATTGAATGGAGTTACGGTCAGGTCATTGTCTGGAATGGGGCATTGTAAAAATGTACAAAGTGCCGAGTTGGCAAATAAGTCCATCGTATAGGTGCAGGCATGAAATACAGGTGGTAAGAAATCATTGTGAACCTGAATATCGTCAGAATGAATGTCAACAATTCAACTTTAAAAAAACGCACGTCATATTGGCCATTAAAGGTGGCTGATTGGGAAATGGTTTGATGCATGGTGATCTACGTAGTCATCAGTCAAAGGCGTCCAAGTCATAATCAAATACACATACGGTAAACGATCTCTTGCTGGAAGGTAAAAGGCTTATACCACTCATCAATTTGACAAAGCGGCATACACGGTAACATGAGTCTTGATTATCAAGGTCAAGCTGACCAGAAGCGATAACATTTGTGAATGCAGGATGAGAAGGGTGGCTGACACCTTTAAAGTAGTGTTTGACGTGCTCCTGAAGGTTGGGTAGCAGGGCAGCCATATCAGAAAGGAAGTCAGCATCACCAGATGCATCAACAGATAGAAAAGGAAAAAGGTTGAAAGGAGATGTCAGTTGACGACAGGCATATGCATGGTACAAAATGTGTTTTGATGAACTAGAGATAACCTAGCCATCGTTTTTCAATGGTGAATAGTAGAGAACACGAGCGGATCAAGCTTACTGCAATGAAAGAAAAATGCATCAGAGACAAGGTTTGGTCGAGACCCTCACGAAAAGCAGCGTAAATGGTGGAATCAGTGATTTGAATTGGCCGAATGCCCAGTAGTAAGGAAGTATGAAGTGTTTGGACCATTGTTGGCCATTGTGAAGCCCGAGTCCAAGAAAGCTGTGAAAGCTGATGGCAAATGTTAGTAGATGGGCATGAATGATGATCAATGAATGACTTACATTATGTTTGCCGACGTGATGTAAAATGCCTTGGAGGGCCTGCGTTTCCCTTGGATTAAGGGTGTGGGCTTGTGCAGCATCAAAGGATGATGGGAACAGTTTGATCAAATTAGCGGTATCAGGAAGAACAGCAGTCAGCCATGCAGAGTCAATTAGCGAGCCTACTCCTCCAATAGTAGCTTGAAGGAGGGCAGGTGAGACAGGAAGAGGTGCACTGTGCACACGAATGAAAAACATTGTACACAGCATGCCTAATGCAAAAGCATAGTCCTCAATAGTAGCATCTGGAAAATCTTCGACCTGCAGATATACATAGCCATCCTCGGTGGATCTTATATCCTGGCAAGTACGTTCACTAGCAACACGGAGAGCTTCTGACAGGACCTGGCGCATAACACCATCCCCTGTGGCATCAATAGAGCGACCACTGAAAAAAACCAAAGTCAAATTAAATCATCTGGTAGGTTATTCATGCATGACTTACACTCGAAACACCCAATGCATAGTCCAGATTTCATCCAGACGAACATCACGTGGAAGAAGCATGAAGTTTGAAGGTATTTCGGGCGGGACTTTGAATGGACCATCAGGCTTGTGACGAGCTTGAATAATGAATGCCAGCAGTCCACTGACAGTCGTCTCAAGGGATTCTGAGCAGATATGCCAGAAGGCATTCCGTAGATGGTCAGGTCCAGAATTACGGATTTCTGTTTCAAATGATGCAAGGTCGGTGATGGAAGGAGGGCTGGGGGATGTGTATACTGGAATTTGTGAAAGTGCTGCAGAAGAGATGACAGATAGAGGCTGGGGAGAGCTAGAACGAACCAAAGGTTCGTTGGTCTGACTCAGAGTAGGCAAGGTAACTGTATGAGGAGGGAGCTGTGCTAGCTCAATGTTAAAAAGCTGCATGGTGGGAGAGACTAGCGTGCTGGAGCGAAGTGCAAGTTCAGGCAGTGGTTCTGATAAAATGACCAGGGACTCTGTAAGATCAATAGGTGATGGGCGGGATGTTTCGGTGTTACTGGAGTCACTGTCCAAGTCATCATCGGTAGCAATAGAAAGTGAGCGATGTTATGATGACTGGGATGACCGTGGACACCCAAGATGACAGGACATGCGAGTGCACGGTTCACCATTTTCTAGATAGTAGTGAATACAATCAGCAAAGCATGCGTGTTTCTCTGTGCTTCCTGATAAAATAGGGCCTATAATTGCGCCTTCTTTGGGACCTAGCAGAAGTCAATATAAGAAAGAGGGAATATGTGGGTGGTAATGACATACAAAGCAAAAGCACTCCAACCTGGCCAGAAGGATGGTCTACTTGCTTTGCAAGCTTGCTAAGTGCAGAAAAAGTATAGCAACGCCAAGAGTTCTTGGTGTCTACACTGAGCAGTCGGCCAGGATAGCGGCTACGATTACCAGGCGTTAGGAGGCGGAAAGGGAGGTGGGCATATTGGATTTGAATATCACGATTCTCCTCGTCTACATCCAAGTCAAATTGCATGTCCGAGTATGCTGGAAACTCAAGTGATCTGAGTTGCATCATGCTGTGGACACCGGTGTATATTTGATCAAGGACTATATCATTGGGACTGGATGCACGGAGTTCGAGACAGTGGGTACAGTGCTGTTGTGAAAGAAATTGAAGTTGAGATGCAAAGGTTTCGCCAGAAGGTAGGCGATCTGGACATGGTATGGTGATGGGCTCATAAAAGAGAGCGTCTTCGACATGAGAAGGTAAAGGCATAAACTGTAACAAAAATTAAGATACCAAGCATGTTTCATGGAGGCAAGAGACGTACGTCGTGGGGATACATTACAAGCTCTATCACTAAGGTCTGCTCCTTCAATGGCTTGTAGAGGCGAGGGACATCATAGGGCTTCCAGGAGGCATGAGTACGGTTTCGATTTCCACGCTGCCTGCTACTGCTATTGAGGGTATACAGGGGTGGACCTGGCAGTGGAACACTAGAAGAAGGAGCATTGCGAGTGTATGGCGTAATAAGAGATGAAGGTTGGTATGTAGGCATCGGTGGAAGAGGAGGAGTGCCAATAGATCCAGAAATTACAGAACTCCTGCCAGTATTGAGTGGCCCTATTTGATGGCTATATGCACTAGAACCATCTAGTTGGGCAGGGATGGGGATATTTCTGTTGATATTGGATCGAGGACCTTGACTGCAGATAGGTTAATATGCTGGACTACCGTACTAGAGTGACTGAGACTTACACTGGAGGTAGCGGAATCGATTGATTCATCAAAGGCATGACATGAGGACTATGGATGTGTGTTGAGTTGTACTTGAAACGAAGGTTAAAAAAACAACTCACATTGCAGATAGTGGCAGGTGTTGGTTGTATCGACCTCCACATTCACATTCTTGATAAAAATCAGTGATCTATAGGTTGTGCGATGAGAGAACTTTCAATCATTAGTTCAAAAATACGTACTGGAACACCATTGGTCCTGAACGCAAAGCATTGTTGGGCAGGTAAGCCTGCTCGGGCAGGAAGGATTCGTCGATTTTCAGGAGCCTGGTGATCAAGGGCAGGGTGAAAGCACAGACAAGGAGACTGGAAGTTGGTTAATTGACAAGTTCAACACATAATGGGCGACAAACATACTGATTCATCACCTTCGACAGACGGAATGAAGCCTGTGCAGTCTTGAAGACAATGTTGGCAGGAACCTGATGACATTTTACAACAAATTAATGGTCAGTATCCGAGTGATAATAAGAATAATAACATGAAGGAGAGAATGAAAAGAGGGGGGGAGCAAAATGGGGATGAGTGAAGCAGTGGGGGGATACTTAAAGAGAAGCATAGTTGACTTACATAATTTTGAATCAATCACTGTCAGTGATGAGTGGCTGAAGCAGTATGGTGCAGTATGCACCATGAGGTTCTAAGATGACCAATGAATTCATTGGATTTATTTGTATTTAATCCAAAAAAAAAAGTGATAATTAAGAGATAGTATTCCCTAGGTGAGGGACTCTCGAGTGGTTACCAGCCCAGAGCTATTGCCTGGCAGCTGAAGACATCTGATCCCGGGCCACTCGAGAGAGAAGTAAGGAAGAAGAGAAACAATGGGTGCAGCCAGTATATATGAATTAGTAACAGATTATGACACGCTAAACAATGTATACACACGACGTGTCAGTCACGTGATTATGTCATGTGACTTCAATCAACGCCAGCAATCGTGAATTGTTTAGTCCATCCCTGTCCATCCCATCCAGCCACAGCGCTCGCTTCCATCTTGGGGCTCAATTGCCAATACGCTCCACCTGGACCTCGACCACCTATGATCGACATCGTGGATGGAAAAGCAGCACTCGGATGGACGATCGTCGCAGCCATCCGATGAGGAACTTCCGTTTTTGGGACGATGGGGGCCAACAGAGATCGTCTTGGTGAGTCCGAATCACTCAACTCCCCATGTTTTCATCGCTCACCCACATCTCCTACCCACCAGATCATCAGATGGGCGCCTGGTGAGTCAGAGTCTTGATCTCGACTGCCTCAAAGGCAGCTGCAAAGACTACTGACAAGTGCAGGACCCTGACATGGGGAGATCTCCAACCAGGGCCATGGCCATCCTGAACTCGTTTGTCAATGATATCACGGAGCGCATCGGTACGTGACGTCCTTCGAGTTGCAGGTTAGAGGAGCAGGGGTGGAGACGCAGATGCAAGGAAGGCAGGCAGTGTTTGAGCCCCAACCACGGCAGACGAATATAGATACGCAGGGGGTTGCAGCAAGTGAGAGAATGGGCAAGGAAGATGTTGTTCAGGAGGCGAGTGTTTATGTTTGATGAGTATTCACGCGATGCTGACATCGATTCTTCAGATCGTCCAACATTGTACAGCGCCACTGAGATCCAAACGCTGAAAGACGAAATCGAAACACTGAAAACTCAGAAGGCTGATGCGGAGAAATTGGCTGCAGAACGTGAAGAGCAAGCAAACACTATTCAAGCCCGGGTATGTATGTTCTTTTCAACAATAATGCCGTTCTGACCAGTCCAACCTTCACTTGCCTCCTCCTGCACCTGCTCCCATATCTATGGACGACGATAGTCCACCCCATACTTATGACTACTCTGGGTCATCACGCGAGGGTCCAAGCCGCGGGCCAACTGGCCACCACTGTTCAGTCAGATTCTAGCGGCATTCCTTCAAACATGCCTGCTGCATTCAAGATCAGCTCTTTCTCCGCGAAAGAGGGACCTGAGACATCTTCTTTGGGAAGCAGGTCGTTGCGTCCTTCGCCTACAAGTACGACGCCCCGTCCGCCTTCACGTGTAATGGATGATGACTATGATGACGGTCACGGTGGAGGACTTGAACTTGTTGTGCACTGTGAAGGGTCTCATGTCTTTTGAGGATAAGGTTCATACGTGCTGCGGCTGCTAGTACTCATATGCTAATTTGTAATTTGGGCTCCAGGATCTCTTGGCTGCTATCGATCACACTAAGCACGGGATCGCTGTTGCATCTATTCAGGCAATTGGTTGGCATTTATCAGGGAGGTGTACGTGTCCTGGTCTTTATTTCTTGTTCCTCGCTAACATCAAAGTACCACGAACACCCAGATTCAACATGCACACCACCATCTCCATATACCATCAACTCGGTATATGGATCGAAACGGTCAATGCAGCATACGCTATCACAGCTCTCCACCATCTAATTAACCATCATCCTCCACACACCTATACCTCCCCTCCTTGGTTGTCTTCTCTCTCTCATGCCCTGCCCCTGGACGTGTTTCTTGGAGGGTGTGTGTTGGCGATTTGTGGCGTATCCGGTGCGTTTACCTTTTTTGTGGTGGTGTTTCTGTTCTTCTATCCTCGCTGACGCATGTCCCTCTTGTTACAGGACCCTGACGCACCCATAGAGTGTCAAGCCTCAAACACGAATCCACACTAGCCCGCTTCCTCCGCTCTGCAGAACATGGTGGCCCTCCTGTTCTTCAAAACCTGGGAATGCCGCACTGAAACGCGGGATAGAAGACCTTGACTTCTTCATTGGAGATGACGCATGCCACCATCATGGACAAAGTGAGCTCAATGGCGCATGATTATCCCTCATATTAACGCTCAGCTCTCGCAGGGACATGATGCAGTCTGCCACCTTACGCTTTAGAAGGATATCGACTTGAAGGATCTACAAACCCACCTGGACAAGACCGTATGCTTCATTTTATTTGTATTTTACATTGCAGACTGCACAGCTATCTCAAGCTTGAAAGTGCATGTGGGTCCCTGATTTGATGCCGATCGGGTTTTAAATCTGATTCAAATACAGATCCAAGGATCTGTCCACACAGAATGCTCTTCTTCATCAACATCTTGAGACTGTTAGCACCCAAGCCACATGCATCATGAGGCTGCGGACTCTTCCACTACAGAGGGCACTTTTATAAGCATCGGGTGAGTATATCTGTCAATCGGGAGACATTGATTCCGAGTGGAGTTTGTCCCTCAATGTCTTCACCTTTGAGTAAGAATAGGAGATGCTTAGACTGATCATCTTGAGCACAATTATGATTATGTAGAGTAGTACTTTGCTGTGTTATGTAGGACTTGAACCCAAATGTCATTCCCTACAAGAATCTGTCCGAAGTGGAAGGAGCACAGCCACATACTCTTTGTCTGCTTCCCTTGCACCCGAGACTGAGCATACATCTACACAATGTGTTACCTGCTAAATACCAACCTGTTTTGCATGATGATGACCATAATCTATGGCAGAAGGAGCCAATCAAAAACAATTTCAAGAGCCTTAAGGAGACACGACTCTCGAGAAAGCAAGTAGAATCTATGCTTCAGGACACCATCAGTGCGATCAAAGAAGATCCGACCTGGGTGAGCGCAAACCCTTTTACATACATACATATAGTGACCGGATAATGCCGTTAGTGTGCCCTGATCAGATCCTGGTGCCAAGTTACTATTGGTACCATTCCATCTTTGGATGATGCCTCTTCACTATTCGTTCGGGTCTTGTATGAGCGTTGACACGCACAAAACTTGTTTCGTACATGGTCATGGACATATATAATTCTTCATACACAGTATCATATACCTTTCACACTCTATACGTGAAGGTAGTCTTAATTTGTATTGCATTAATACATTTTATAATCATTTCCTCAAGGGTTATTCAAGGTTAACTGAATTAATTATAATAATTACATACTTATCTTAGTCACTAATTGCGTCAGAACTTTTTGTTTTACTATTAAAATATACCTTTCTGTATGTTTCAGAATTTTATCATACATTTTCTGAACTAATGATCCACATTCATGTTTGACACTTGAATGTCACTTGAATTACATAATCTTCATATGTTTGAGTGATTAGTCATATGTTCTGGACAGTTTGACTTACATAATCAACATTCCACTTAAAGTTTAGTCATAGCTTTTGAACAGCTTCCAAATAGTAGCAAACAGTAAATAATATCAAACAAATGAGTCAGAATGAGTCATATTGAGTCACAATGAGTCATTTCAGTGATGAGTCATGCTGAGTCATGCTGAGTCATGATGAGTCATATTTCTATATTGAGTAGATAGCGTAGCCACCTGTAAAGTAGTATATAAAGGGGACCAAATCCTCTCTTGTCAATAAGATTGATTCCCAGTACCACTGATCTTCACCCTATATAAATGTGTGACAAGTCTGAGTGAATATTAGCTTATTTCCTCTTACCATTTATAGCACTTTTTCCCATGACCTTCGGATTATTCTCTAAGCTACTTCAAATTATATTAGCTAGTACACGGTTACTAGTCGTCTAGTATAGTTTTCGATCCATTCTCTTTACGACACAGGAAATCAATTCTGTGGGGAGAATTCACGTATTTCTAACGAACTGAGGACGACAAATAAGACTTATACTTTAGTCAACAGTATTAAGAGCTTAGCCTAATCCCATTCTGATTTGCCTCAGACTCAACGTGAGTGCTTGAGCGACAGAAGATTTGGTTTCGAAGCCATGTATTTGGTTGAATTCATTGTATCCGACTCTTAGTTTGATCTCCCCTGATTGTGAGAATAAGGAGTATCCATGAGATATCACTCTGACTCACTGCATACCTTTATCCGTCTATTCGTAGTATCGAAGCACTGCATCACGCCAGTTACCGATACAAATCTGAGATTCTGTATTCGTATTATCTGTAGGATCAAAGCACTGCATCACGCCAGTTACTGATTTCGCTACATTCCGAGATTCGACATTCATATTACCCTGAGTTTCCTAAGTACTGCATCACACCAGTTAACGGAGACTATTTCTGATCAACCCCTGAGTTTTTCCTAAGCACTGCATCATGCCAGTTAACGGAGACTATTTCTGATAATTCCCCAATACATCCTCCCCTTCCCATCTGTGAAACAATTGCCTACAGAAACAAGCACTTTGGTGTTTTTCTCCCACAAACGACCACATTATCAACCATTGGTATTTGTCTGAACCGTTGACTGTGGAGGATTAATGAATTTAAGTGATTTTATTGCTTTTCACATCCTAGTAAGACAGCGTTACCGAGATGAGGAAAGGGGAGATTTGGCTGCAAAGAAGATGTTATGAGAGGAGCTAGATAGGATTCTCAAAAAGGAGGTGAGTAGCTCATCAATGAATTAAGTGTATGTTTTTACAGAAATTTAATCATCTAGCTTCACCCTCGACCCAAGGCATCCCAGGTATTGGTGGATATGGATTCTGATAGTGAAGACAGTTCCTCTGAATGGGAAGATTCTCCATCTATTCATCTGAAGCAGCCTAAGCCATGTAATGTTGCCAAGCCTTACAAACCAAAGCTTCGTAAGTTTCGGCTGTTTCCGATATGCAAATTAATCACAATTCATTTCGAATTCACTGCCAATAGCGCACCTACCAAGTGCCAAGAGTGGGCAGGGGCTATTCAGTTGTATTTTTTTAAATACAAGGATTTAACTGTAAATTCATTTATTTAATTGTTACCAAGTGACTAAAATATGTCAACAGCCAACTCAGCTTCAGCTTGCAGAGGCAAAGGCAGTTGACACTCTTGTTGAGGTCCGTCTTGTAAGTGCATCTACATACCAATCTACATTTTGGCCAATTGAGGTCAAGGTATGTGATTTACTGATTTTTATATTATTTATTTAATTTATTGCCAACAGAAATCTTCCCTCTACCAGATGCTCTGCACTATCTGTGCACCAGACACTACGCTTGAGCTATCTGCTGATCACCTTGCAGCAAGCTCATGTAAGTATCAATGGGCAGCAAGTTTTGGTCTGATTTTGCACCAATGGACCGATTCAAGCGCTTTTACAAACCCTCCATCAAAGGTATGTGGATATGTTTGTTAATGACATTTATTTGGCTGACTGCTATCAGTCCAAGTCTCTGAAAACCACTGGTGGGCGGTTTCTTGGTAAGCTGTTTATTCAATGGCTCGATTCTATTGACAAGCAGGGTAGAGCCATTCCTGCTACCAGTCAGCCTTCATGTGTGGGTTTTCTTCTTGATGAGGCTGCTTTTGTTGCTGCATGCAACACCTGGCTGTATGCTACTCTTGAAAAGCATGGCCATCAGGAAAGTCTATTATTTTATTTCTAATTATTTTTAGTCTAATGTGTCACCAGGTGGACTTTGACCCTGCCAAGCTGTATCGTAAGATTATGACTGAGGTGGTCTCTGATACCAACTCCAACCCCACTCAACTCCAGTCTATTCAGTTGCGCTGCATTATTGAAGAGACCATCATATCCAAAGCATTTTTAAAATGTATACAGAGTGAGGCTTTTGGAAGGGGTACTAAAGTTCCAGATCAGCCTCAGAGACGTAACCCACCCCGCTCTATTAGAGCCTCTGCTCCTTCACAGTCTGAATCTCCTCCTCCTCCTTCCATTCCAGACCCTTCCAAATCCACTTCCTATACTCGCTCATCTTGCACTAAATGCTCAGCTCTACCTGCTTCTGAGCACTGTGTCTTGCTTCTGAATGTTAGAAGACGCACTGATGTCAAGAATTATTTGTTTGGATCATTGGTTACCTGTGCCCCTCAGGATGACCGTATTCCACTTAATGTAAGTGAATTGTTTCATATTGTATTTATATTATTTTTTATTCAAAGGTCAAGCAGAATCAAGCAGGTGATCCTCACTATGTGCATCCTCACGATGATTTACATTTGCAATGCATGGCATTCCATCCCGAAGTTTATGCTCGGTGCCAGCATGACATTGTGCAAATGATTGATGTTGACACTGGTAATTGTGTGAGTCATTTATTAATATTTTCTACTGTATATTTCTCAGTTGAATTTAGGTTGGAGGTGTCATCTTTAATGCCTTCAATGATACAACCCTTCAAGAGTTGCAGGATAACCACAAGGCTATTGCAACTAATCCTAGTGTGCAATGGGGTGAGGTTTTTCAGAGATGGGCTTACACAGGTAAAATGGTGCCTATTGGATCACGACTAGCCAAGGGTGGCCGTCGTGGTGATGGATATACTACATATCCCCTTCTTTGTGGTGATTCTGAAGATCATATTCATGCCATATTTCGTCATGCACGTGTATGTTATTTTTCTTACACCTGTTTTCATATATTTATTATTTATTTAGGATGCTGATGCACTTCTTCAAAGTGTGAAGTTTGCTGCTCCTTATGTAGCCAAGAACATCAAGGAGAAGAGTACAGCTGCCGAAATGAATCGTCTTGGTACCAGTGGTGCCAATATTTCTATTGTTCTGACTACCTTAGCCCTCAGCACTTTGATCATGATGCTTCCTGGTCCATATGTTCTCAATTGGACAAGACAGGGGCTATTGATGAGTGGAACTTTTGTTACACTGAATGGAGTGCATATATTCAGACTCAAGCCAATACAGTTTGGTGAGTATTATATTTATTTATCGGATTTATACTAAATTATCATAGGTGGTTTGACTCTAGCCACCTTCATGGCACCATGGCACCAGCTGCTTCAGTTATTGAGCATGCCAAGCATCTTCGTGGGGGTGCCTTATCTACAGGTAACCATCTTACTGTTAGGGAGAGGGACAGGCACAGGGCCCATGCAATTGCAGAAATGCACAGGCGAGTTGCACAAAGGGAGCAATAGTGGGGAGATGTTGTTGTGTAGAAATATCAGCCTCTAAAGTTTGCATGATTTTTCCCTTTGTCTTTCAAATTGTATGCTCAATTTCCAAGTCATGTACAAGAACCAGTGACTCAGAACATGTAACTTTATATTCCAAGTGACAATACATGCCAAAGTAAAATAAAGCAATTTTTCACCAAGTCCCCACACCCAGATGAAGGCACATCAATACTCATCCCACCTGTATCTCCACTTTTCTCTGCTCCCAAACTAACCCCGTCATCTAGATATAAGAGTGGATCCAGATGCATGTTGAAGACACTAAGAACTTGGGGAGTGACGGGGTCATAGGAATTCTGTGAGCTGCAAGGTAATCAGTAGAATGCAATCTAGAACCAACCAAACAACACACGTACTCCTCCCGCACATGCTTCATTTGTCCTTCCCGGACCATCGGCAATTGTTAGTAGAGCTTCCACCCCTGAAGCTGCAACAAAACGGTCACCCTGCTTGATAAGAGGCATTGTCAAGTGCTGTACCTTCAAGCTGTCATATGCATGACATGTCTTATCACTGCCAATCGCGATTTTCAGTACCTACATTCCGCCAAGAGAGTAAGTGCGTCACGACGAACCCACCACGAAGGCAAAACCTGAAGAGGGAGTTAGTGAGTAACTACTGGAGTAGTACGGACGGATAGACAAGACGTACCAAGGAATTGCAGCACCAGCAGCCTCACAAGCTTGGATCAATGGAGACCCTACGCAATAATAAGCTTTACAGAACACGAAAAACAAATATAAACATAAAGACACGTACCTTGCAGAACTGTTGCCTCCTTCCCGTCAACAATGAGAGTGATATCAGCTTGACGTGCAGATGTGGATGCTATTTACCTGCGGCCTACAAAACACAAACACCTAAGATGACATGGAGGCCAAGGCAGTCACACCTCCATGTGAAGCACCAGAGCAAAAGACCTTCCCGAGTCGCCCCCGATGGTGAACAGGCAGAGTGACACATATTGTAGCAACTCTACCATTGTTGCATAATGTATGGGGCTGGGGCGCCATACGCGCTCTAGTTACCATCACCTCTAGCTTATCTCTCAGGGTGGTGAGGTAATGTCCCATGGGTAATGCCGGGAATAGTGCATTGCATGCCGCATCGAGGATGGGATGGTTGGCGAATTCGAGTGTGGCAGTCAAAGGAAGGTTTGCGGGGTAGAAAAGGGTTTCACAATCAGGGTACACATCAATTCCAGGTGTCGGGTGGGGTTTACATGCTGTGAGTAGCACTTCGAGAGCTGGAGGTGTGTTGTACTTGATATTGATGGGCAAATCAAACAAGTGTGTGATGCCACTCTGTAAATCGGACTCAGATTCAGATAACGACAATAAGTTGGTGCCACAAACAACTCACCTTCAAGCGGAAGAATAGCACCAAGGACGCCGGGTCCATTAGGATGTGACCGGTGATGGTGAATGGACGCGCTTTGGCGGTGAGTAAATGTGACACGCTCGCACGAGGAGCACTTTCGGCACCATATTCAGACTGACGACAATGAACGCCTGGTCGCTTTGAGGATGATGTATTCATTTTGAGTGGTCACTCGATTTTGAATTCTGATACGCTTCCGTTCCACGCGAATTGACGGCCACCATATGAATGGCTGCTGTTCGAGAGACGACTTGCAGCAGATGGTGTAGGAGCCCAATGCTGATTGTGGATGCATTGCAATAGTAGAGATGTCGCTAATGGTTAAGGAAAAGAGTGAGGATTCACGTCTGATTTAAAACCGCCTGCAAGACTGAGTGAAAGCAGTACTCACAAAGTTATAACAATAAGCGGGTCCAGAGTAGCACTGAATACAGCACCCAGCAACAATCCATACTTCAATGACCTCGAGTGCGTTGAGGTGTATGAGTGCGCGAGGGTGTGGGGTGAATGTAAGTCATGTGTGGGGCGTGAACAGGGGTACCTGGTTAAGACCATCAGTGTGAAGATGCATCTAATCTCGAGAGGGACTAAACTCACCACCTCCAGGAAAACTTCACCCACCCCCTTGCCTCTGTCTTCGATCGCTGTCTCGAGCTTTGACATGAGCATGTCAGAAGGAACAGCGAGTCCAGACCAGAAATATTGCGGAAGATGTGTGTGTGGGCGATAGACAGTGGGGGCTCGGTCAGCAGTTGTAAATGTGAAGCCTTCAAGTGAATCAGTAAGAGAAGCTACTAAACTGGCAATAAGTAAGTCACCTTGAAAGAGTTAGCACACCAACAACAGACATCACAGCAAGCAGCGAAGGTGACAACATAACACGACATGTCACACTTGGAGTTTGGTTTCACGTGACCAACGGTTGCTTCAGAGAACGTACCTACTCAGTACTCAGTCGTTGGCTTTGTCTGTAGCTTGTTTCTTCAATGATCATGCCTTTTTGGTGGCAATGTGACTTTTTTTGGGCGTGATTTTTTTTTCTGAGTGTGACTTTTTCCTGAGTGTGATTTTTTTTTTTTTTTTGAAAGTGTGACTTTTTTCGTTCTGGATGTGACATTTGTTTGTAACTACCGTACTTTCTATGAAAAAGCATCGATTTCGTTATTGTCCAGTGGGGTCACCCATAGGCCCTCGCAGACCGTGGCAACCAGGTAGAATTAGAGTCCCACACTACTCCAACAACCGGAGTGTGCATAAACACATTTTCCCTCGGACGACACCTAGTAGTAGAGGTCGCTATAAGCGTTTACGTAAGGGTAGTGTAGGGGGCAGAATGGAATTGACGTCGTGGCAATTGGCAGAATGGCACAACGGCAGATGGCAAAATGGCAGAAGTCGGCAAAAAGGATTGTGAGCACGTTTTGACTCTTTTGATCATGCTTCTACTACGGCAAAAACAATTGGACTATTACAGTGTGGCTATACCTTCTGATGACAACAATGCATCAATATTCCACCCCGACGCACTTTCTGAGCCTCGATTGAGTACATTTATCTCTTCAACGAAGCCAGTTGGTGCAATACCCTTTTCAACCTTCTCGAGCTCACTCCAGTCAACAATGCCACTGTCCAGAATGTCCAGCACAACATCTGAATGTTCCTCTCGTTGGCCAGCCTGAGCTTCCTGTGTCTCGCACTCGAACCTTTCAAACTCCTCTCGCAACTCGTCGTCAGTGATTGATTCTGGACCCGCGAGAAAGTCATGGTCATCAGAGTCTGTCACGAGGGGAGGAATCCACGCAAATGATTTTTGCAACTCGTCAGCAAGAGTAACATTGAGTCCGTTTTCAGGACGGGTATGCATGTGTGCGTGTTTTCGACGAACGGGCTTCCCTGATTTCGAGTCCATCTGGTACAGGAAGTGTGCATAGCTTGCACGAAGTTTGCTGAGTGATTCGAAAGTGTGGACTGATAGATTGCATCGTTTGACAGACTGAACTCCACCGAGACCCGAAAAGTAGCGTTCAATATCGGCCGCGTGAGGTACTATTGAATGGATGATGATTGCGAGTGCCTTTAATGGACACTGCTCCGCACTGACAGGAAGTGTCTCCCACCAGTCAAGAGCATCAGCCTGCCCCCCTGCGAATATCCCAGAGGACTTGTAGTATTCTTTTAGATCCCCAACAAGCAATTTTGCAACCTGCTCGTCCCATCGCCATTGCTTGGCAACATCTAAGGCAGCCTCGACCATGAACTTGAATGAACGGCCATTTGCCACTTGCGAAATGGCGAGTTTTCGGCATATCGCATGTAAGAAAAGTGCGAGACTGTGGATTTTCGTATTCATCGAGAAGAAACGTCGATTGAATACAGCTTTAACATGGATCCAAAAGTTCAAGTTGTCGTTGTCTTCGAGTGGCAATTGGGAGATGGTCTTGGCAACACGAATGAGCCCTAGCATGCATGAAGCAAGGGAAGATTCACGCGACTCCTCATCTCCGATTAAGTCAACGATTGGCTTCGTAATTTTGATGCCTTGGTCAATAGCAGCCCAAAAGTCAGGGTCACGCAAGACTATGGCAATGACATCAGCCGCAACAGGCGAAAGACCTCCAATTTTTTTCTGTGCATCTTCTCGCAAACAAATGTGAGAAAGTGATTTTCTGTCTTCTACATCAGCTCATCATTCAAAATGCACATCATCAATACATACCTATGGTCCCGAACACTCATTGACTGAAGTACAAGTGCATACCAGCGAGATTCACAATTTTTCTTTAATCCACGCTTGACATGATCAATCTTTGCTTGCTCTTTCAGCTGGCCACCCCAATAGTGTGATCCATTGAAAAACGTAACGACTCGAGTAGCTTTTGTCACGTTTTGCTTCATAAAAGGGTGGGCACATATTTCACCTATGATGGTGTTGAGGCCATGAAGAAAACAAGGTAATGTCTAGCAATCAAATAAGCTCCGAGTTGTACATATGATAATGCAATGAACTCGAACTCACAATGACCCAGTAGAACTTTGCTTGAAATTTCCGCCGAAAAGACTGCATCACAGTTGGATTGTCCGTCATCACAGCAATGATGTTACGTCCGTCACCAATCTCCATTCGTTCTAAGGCTTTCACAGAGACCTCAAGTAACTTGTCTGCAGAACCTCGATGTCCTGTCATGTCTTCAAGACTGAGCACTACAGGGTGCCGGTTAATTTCGGCAGCCATAGATCCATATAAACTCCGTCGAATCTTATCCTCCCAACCATCAAGCAGATAGGTGAGGCGTTTACGGTCTTTAAGACGGGCAATATCCTCGATTTGGACACGAGCTACCTCACTGTCCATGATTGAGTGCGAGA
This sequence comes from Suillus occidentalis, assembly GCA_016628085.1. Classification (NCBI taxonomy): domain Eukaryota; kingdom Fungi; phylum Basidiomycota; class Agaricomycetes; order Boletales; family Suillaceae; genus Suillus; species Suillus occidentalis. Next base: position 6,199 of record JABBWB010000162.1, on the reverse strand, counting down.
GTATGTAACGTGATGGCACTTGATAAGAGGGGCGTATTTCATCAAGAAAGTGCCGGAAAAACCAATTCTCAGCCACCGAGAATGGTATGTTGGCATGAACAATGAATCTGTGTCCATGCAATCAAAATGCAAGTAGCTATACATTACAAAATAATTACTTACCAAAGCAGCTTGAAATTTGCTCGATTTGTTTGCTCAGGTGTAACAGGGTGGTCTACATACCCAAGCAGATTCTTTCGTTTTCGTGATTCCACGCTAGTCTGACCCTGAGACTCGGAAAGACTGGAAGAAGCTTCTGTTTCCGCAATAGATGGGGATAGAAGGTCTTGATTGCCTTTCCTTGTAGCAAGATATCCACGAACTTCTGCGCGGGTGCGATCAGGGGCATTAGGACATGTTTTGTGGTCAATTAAGTGTTTGAGGTGATTGTCATCACGGCCCTCGATGGATGCTGAGCAGTAGTTACATTTGAAAAAATAGCAGTTCGAGTTGTTTTTGACTTTTTCCACAGCGACAAAGTGATCAGATACGATTTTTCGGACAGGGCGGCCCTTGGGCTTTTGAGACATTGCAATTGTCAACTCGTACACTGAGATATGTCAAATTTTTATTATTTGTTCATAGGGACAAATACTAGGCTATCGTATTTCTGCCGACTTCTGCCAACACCCCTCGACCTACTGCCGGCAGTTGCCGTCTGGCAATTGCCACTGGCAGAAATATTTCATTCTGCCAACAACACTAATCGCACCGCAATACTTGGTGCTTCACCTAATCAAGGGTCAGCCGGTTACCATCATGCCGATAGAAGCGCTGAAAGTAAGGATATCTAACACGAACTTTGCTATTGTTAAACCCTCCCCCGCCCCACTGGCATCCTCCACTTACGAGTCACTGTCCTTCGAATATGACCGTAATCTTAGAGAATCAAAGTTTGTGGCCGGTAAAGAATATGTTTTCAGCTATTGAATGGGTTCGTCACGGTTATATCAGTTTTTGATATCTCAACCTAATATCAATTTGTGGGTTCGCAGTAGCCACGGGCGTCGTGGTTGTATACGACTGGGGGTGAGCAGGACAGTGGTCAAAAACCGTTAATATTCTCATGATGATATTTTCAGTGCTAAGACTCTGACGAGAGCCTGAGGTAGGTCGGTGCTATTGCAGAAGCAGCCAACGGTATCATAGATTGAACTGATCTGGGTGAGTAACAATATCAGGAAACACCGGAGAATACTACAATGAACTTTGTGACAGAGGCAACTGCTCATCGCCCAGCATAAGCTCATCTAGTCAGGCTCCCTGTCATATTCGTGACAGAGGTGACCCACGAGTCCAGTGCGATTCATTCATTCTCTTTCACTGTGGCCCAGATGGATAAATTATTTCAGACTAATGAGCTAACAGCCATGCATCTGGGCTGTACGCTTCGCGAACACATCATCTTCATCTATATGCTCAGATAGCGGAACTCCGCAAACTGCGTAGAATCAGCTGTCTGGGCAATCTATATCGAGTCTCGTTGTATTTCAGTACCGGCCATGAGAGACTGCGTTGGTTGCTAGACGTTCCGGATAATTCACCAGTGCACGTGTGTGCGGGCGGTTCAATGATTAGTGATACAACAAGAAATGGGTATGTATAGCCTTAAATATACTTCGAAGCACCATATGTTTAGTAAATACTACGACGGAACATCGATCAAATTTCTCCTCCTTGCAGAATGCTCGGCAAACATTTCCCTACACGGTACTGCCAGTTGATATATGTACAGGCTCCTGGAAGACAATCGAATTCATGCTATTGTCTGCGTCGGAGTCGGCAATGAGTTTTGCGTGATATTCTCGAACGCTAAGGATCAGGCGTGGACCCAACACGAACATCTGCACGGCCAATAAAAGCTGATGAGCACTACTAAGTGTCAAAACTCCAATAGAATTTGAGTTCTACAAAATGATGAGCCGTTGGTATAAGCAAATGTCAGCGATAGGTCAGCGCACCCGGAACGCTGGAGAGACGACAATAAGCTCCAAGCAAGAGACACCGGCAAAGCTAGCACGTGTGGAATTTGAGCAGGAAAAGATAACCACATTCTCAATTACAAGCTCACCTCGCAAAATAAAGCATGTGAGATTGTATCAGCAGTCTGAAACAGTCCACGATCGTCGATCTTGTCGATGGGCCGAGGCGTCGCAGGTCACCGAAGTGTTTCACAGCAATCCAGACTGAAAGACACAGTGCGAGGACTTCCCAAATAGTGTTGAGCATCCAAACCATTGAGCCCAGAAACTGGGAATTCCCCTCATAAGCATAATTGCACATATGGATACCAGAGTATCAGCTCCTCTGGTTTTTGTCTATAAGCTGTGTCCCGCAAGTCAGTGAGCAAAACTCACCAGCTTCAACATACTTGAGTGCTATTGCTGTGAGTACCACACAGGCGATGTTAACAGCCAGGAAGATAATAACAAGGAAGATGAGCATGGCTCTGGATCTTTGATACGTGGCATGTAACCGAGCAATCATGATGACTTGCAGCATTTTTCAGTCGTCAATATCACTGAGATATTGCAGCTTACCGCACAGCATGGCACTTATGATCACATTTGGCACATTTGTTGTGTAGTAAAGAATATTGTCTGAAACACTCAATCAGTGATTACCTCGTACTAGAATCAGACGCTGGACTCACACCTGTATAGTCATCATGTTGAACCAAGGTCCATGGTCAGAATTTCACTCACCCCTACGCATATGAGTTAATCGGATCGGAGGGGTATGGTTGCGGAATACTCACTGCATCTGTCAGTGAGACGAATACTATACTTGCTGATGCCGGTCAGAAGAATCCAACAGTGAATATGAGACATACGCAGAACATTGACACTGATCGTCAGAGATAAGCTATTAGCACAACACCAACTTTTGGCCTCGTCACATACACATAATAAGGTATTCCAATATAGCGTATCTAGAATATTTTGGAGTCAGCATAACAGCAACCACGCTGCAGCATAACATGAGGTACGAACACCCAAATACAGCACAGTCATGAGAGACCAACATTGCCTCTGTCGCGAATTCATTGTATTCTCCTGTTGTTATGATGAGACTCCGTCACTCACCCAGATTAATTCAATCTATAACGCCATTCTTAGCGAGTTGGTTGCTCCGGCAATAAGGTCAATTTACCTCTTGTCCAATTGTTAATACTGGAGATATCATAAGAATGGCAGCAGTTTCAGAACAACGTCCTGCTCACCCCAGTCGTATACCACCACGACGCCGGCGACAACTGCAAAATGTAAGTCGTTGTTAGATCGAGACCACGCCAATTGATATGACAAACCTGTCCAATGGCTATAAAAATGTTGTGAATAAATTATCGGCCAGAAACTGGGGTCATTTGAGACGAATGTCATAGTCGAGGGATGGGTGTGAGCGAATGATGTTGGAGGTGTTAAAGATCTAGTCATTGTGTCCATGCTAGATATACCACCGTCCAGTGCTTGTGCCGCTAAAACGGCAAGATGGAAACGGATATTTGATCCCGCCTCAAGACCCTTGATAGGGTGAGGTCAGTATTGCAGTACGCATGAAGAGGAAGTCATCAAAGTAATTTGCAAACCAGTATTACGCATGCGACTACTTGAACACCAGGATAGGCGATATCAGCAGCTTATTTCTAACACGATTTTGGGGTGCTCTCATTGCATAAATCGAAGAGTTCTGAAAGAAATTAATCTATCACAGGTCTAAGCATGGTGTGATTGAGACAAGTATGTGTACCCTCTTCGGCCTTGCTGGACAAGCCCGAGGTGTAACAGCTCCTTTTATACTTCTTATCGAACAAGGGCCATCTTGCGGCATAGTACCAGATAAGTCAAACAAGAAACCGTAGCACAGAGTGGGTCGAAGCAGAATCAATGTAACCGGCGCATCATGCGCTTGAATAAGTGGGCAGTGGAGTCATGTCGGGGCGGTGAACACAGGCATCGCACTGCTACTAGTAGATACATGATCCTGATTCATTAGATATATCTGTTGTGTACTTAGTATGAGACACCACCCAGAAATCGCACATGCGAAATAGGATACCTGCAACACGCCGGAAGCTTGATTTCTGATCGTAAAGGCTCATGTTGGAGGCCAATATTGTGTGCATGACACATGAGTGGAGGTGGATCATGGAGGTAGTAAAGGTCGGCACAATCCAGGACCGGTATTTTCGACCATTGTATGTTTGTGTTTGAGGCCTTTGTGTAGCTTTGTGCCGTCGTCTATCTCGTTTTGTGACTAACTTAGATGTGCGTCTGATACAATGATCATTCCACAATTGATCATCTTCGAGGATGCAAAAGATTTTGTTTTGTTTTGTCGAAATCTTATCTCGCCCATATGCATTCAATCCATCGGACCTTCATCATGCTCAGCAATTTAATGGGATAGGCTACTAAAGTTGCACCGTAAAATAATTCCACCTCGTTCGCGCATCGCCAAAGTCCGATTTGAAACAAACCATCTCATGGCGCCGTTGTTTTCATTATTCCCCATCCGAAACCTGTGATGCATGAGATGAGACTGCATAGCATTCACAGCTCGTGGCTTTCACTCATTCATCCATCCATCCAATGATCGCCGTCGGACTTCATTAAGCGTTGTTTCTCTTTCGGTGACTACCATGAGTGAATTCAAGAGTCCTCGATAATGGTATTGTAAGCACGCGAATCATAGAGAGACATATATACATTTGATGTCTTGGTACATCATGATAGGCATGTTTGTCTGCAAATTTTGGTTACCTTGAGGCATCCATGACAATGGTGCGATACATCGACATCACGGCCAGCAAGGTATTGTCGTGTCACCGTATCCCTATTGTCAAATTTTCCTATTTTTCTTATGCAAATATTGTCTTCTAGGAGCGTGCACATGTACCAACTAGCAGCACTGTGTAGGGAAATGTTTGTCGAATGTTCTGCAGGGAGGAGAAAATGGATCGAGGATCCGTCGTGGTATTTTTCACATATGGTTCTCTGAAGTATATTTAACACGAGGTTTATGTGGCAAGCTGAGATCCGGAACGTCTAGTAACAAATCCAGTACTTGATACCCATACTAAAGCACTGCAAAATACGGGTCAAATTTGCATCTTGCTAAGTATGAATGTCAGAGTAAAGCGCCAACCGAACAAATATGCGTGCATACATACACCAGTTGGCATCGATCACAGTCGCTCCCAGGGCAAGCAGATGATCACTTGAAAATTTTCTGTCACTTTCCATGATGATCTGCTGTCCGTGTCTAAGCCCAGACGGCTGATAAACACGTGCACGCCCATGAAATACTTGATCATCCACAAAGAAAGTGACCGTTATTCACGGAAGCCCTGATGGCTGATAGTGCATTGCGCCTGAGCATGAGCGCGAAGAGGAAATTCTGCAGACCATGTAAAGATGCAAGCAGTGCATCTGAACTCATAGGAATATCATCTGTCTTGGCAGACTCGGAGGGGAAAAAGAAGTGAAGGTAATCGTAGAAGCCCATATGACCGACAAGCAAGCTCTGTCCTGAGACGTATAGTTGATGCATTACCAGCCATCCGACCTAGACTGGGGCGGATAAGTGGGAAGGGAGGAATATATAGGGAGATAGAGCTTAAAGTTATTGGCAGTTTCCCGAGTTTCCACTGAAGCGAAACGTATTTACGCATGTTTGACAACGCCCTGCGTATTCAACAGATGTAAACAACTCAACATACCACGGCTCTCATGAAAAACCATTCATCTATCATCTAATCAAAATGTGCGTTCATGGCGACGCTGCAACTAAAACGACATTGGATATGGCCATGGCTCTGGCTTTGTGATCGTCAAATTAAAGTTTCTTACTAGTTTACCAGCTGGCCAACACTTTCTGGTCGCTATGAAAGGAATTCATCCCGATGCGCCTGGCCTACATCAGTGAACCTATGAACATATTAAAATGTCATAGTTGACTATACATTGATAGCAATTGCCAAAATATTCGAAAATGTGGCGGGGGGGGGGTTACATGACCTTACGTGGGAACGATGCGTTTGCCAGGTAGGGTATGAAGTTTTCCTATGCTCAGCGTAGTATCTTCTGCTTGGATTATCCTGCAAACGAATAGTTGAACTCGAGTGAACTAAGTAAAATGAGCCCTCAATTGTGAGGGA
>JABBWB010000161.1:0-89986 GCA_016628085.1 Suillus occidentalis | reverse complement strand
CCTTTACACTACCAAATGTAGGCAAAAAGTGGGAAAGGTCCGCCTCGCAGGGAGGCGGATCTCATTTCACATGTTCCAGCTTTGACAATGTGGGCAACTTGCTGGATTTTCCCTCCGTGCCAGTTGTCTTTTCCCTCCCACTGTCTTGTGTGCCCATGACCTCACAACAATGAGATCTGCCTTATTTTGGGCTAATTCTTGGAGGTCCGCCTATGTCAAAGGTAGCAAGGACAAGACTTATATTTTTGAGTGCAAAAATGGATACTCAAATTGCCGAAGTGCTGGGCCGCTCATGTACATATGATGAAAACCAAGGCAGGACTTCAAGGGTCCAATTTAATTCGACCATATGAGGCTATTACTTTACAACTCACATATAGTCTAATTACATCATGCTTAATCGGATCGCGGGAACATTGTCTAATACATCATGATTAATTGGACAAGTGCGGACCGCGGGAACGTTGGTTCATTTTTCTTGTTCCTAATGGACAACCTCAAAAGCAGGACCACTGAGCTATCAGCAATCCTGGGGAGAAGGGTAGGAGAGATAATGGGCAATTCATCTGAACTAGGTGTCCTTACAGAGGGGAGTATTGAAACTGAATTACTTCATAAAGCTAGGTAACCATGGTTATTTTTTTAATTGTAGCCGGCTACTGATTACTAAGGGAATCAAGGATGAGAATATCAGTACAGCTCCGGCGGTGCTTGGAATCACCCGGTGATAATTTGACCTTTGATGATGGGTCAATTTCAGAATATGAAATTGACAGGGCGGCCCTGACCATTGCACATGCCATGGTCAATCCCAGTGAGTGAGGAGATATTTATGACCATACATGTATTTAAATGCCCAACTACAGTCAATATTGATTGGGATGTGGACAGGTATGCTGATAATGTCAAATTGTCGCCACCAAATTTGGATGGATCGCCCTCTGCTGAACCGGAGAGACTGAAGAAGTTCTTCCCTGAAACAATACTCGGCAAAATTTCGGTTCCGACAACTGTGGTAGACAGGCACGGAAAAATTTTAGTTGTTTACCTGCCGAATATTTTGACACCTTCTCGTATAGTATGTTTCTGCTTGGGGATATCCTTTTAAGGCTAATTAATTATTTGATTAGGAGCATGTCAACCATATCACTGTCAGTTTGAGGGATCCCCTTCTAAAATCTCTTACCCCCTCCAAAAATAAAACTTGGCGAGATGAGGGCTATATTGTCCCAGATGAAGGGGGGGAGTTTGGGGCTGGTCGAATAACAGTGGTACCTGCATACTTCATGCAAAGACAAGAGGTATTGTATTATCACTAAAATGATATATTTGGACTTATTTTAACTCTATCGGTAGCGACTAATTGATCCGTTGGTGACCTCAGAGTCTTATCAATCCGAGAAAGTCCAAAATTGGCTAGCGGCTTTGACAACTTCAGAAGTCCTGTGGAATGCTGTTACCGCTGTGGTGGCGCCGGATCTTTTCCAAGCTGGTGTTTCGGCATTCTCTGAGGTCATCAAGAAAGTTCAACTGCCCAAAAAGAAGAAAAAGGCCCCAGTAGACTCTTGGCCCTCAATCTTTTCAGGACTTGAAATCATTGCTAATCGTGTTACGTTCAGCCACAGAGATGCTGGTGGATCTCCTTCCCTTCTGGATCTTCTTGTCAGTCTGGGAAGCAATCATCATGCAACGTTGGCCTTGGCAGACCTCAACGCGGAGCTTGATTATTCCCCTGGAACCATGGTCTATATCTCAGGAAGGGTGCTAGAACACTCAGTAGGCCCCTGGCCTAATGGAGAACGGTTCGTAATTGCCCACTTTATGAAGGATGCTGTGCACAACCGGGTAGGGGTGCCAAGGCCAGGTTTTCCCATGCAGAGCTTCTTTTTAGAGTTAGTAGGAAGGAGGCAGAAGGGTAAGAGGCAGAAAAGGGGTAGAAATTAGCACTGGGAAATGCCGAAAATATTTTTTTAGTTTGTTTTTTGAGGGGGGGGGGGGGGTTTATGTAGTCATTCAAAATTTCACCTTGTACTCCAGCCTTCGTAACTCATAATGTCAATGAGCTCAAAAATCACGCCCAAGCGTAATAGGGTCAGAGTAGCTTCATCTTCATCTGATACACGTTTGACAAAGAGAACACGAGGTGCTTATAAATATACGTATATCTCATCAAAAACCCGGAGGGGAAAAGATACATGGAGAGAAGCCAATGCGTCAATTATCTATGAAGACTCTGACAGCGAGATAGAGCCCGTCTCACCATCAAAACAAAAACAGCAACAACATATTGAAGATTATTCTCTGGTGGAATATGACCGAGAGATATATGGTGATTTTGGTACAAGAGGCTCAAATAGTATCCATCGACAAACTAAAGTGAGTTCTGTCAAATTCATTCTTCTCAAAAATTGGACAATGTTGCAGACTCAAAATGATTTCCTTCGGGAGTACCTGCCTTGGAGGGATGAATATATTTCGGTGTTGTTGGGATTGGAACAGCAGATCAATAATGGACAATGTGAGGATTGCGGAGGAGGGGAGGGACTCATTCGGTGTCTGTCCTGCTCAGGAGAGCATGCTTGGTGTTCCTCATGTGCGGTTAAAGCCCACCAGCACAACCCATTCCACAACCTTCAGCTTTGGAATGGCAAGTTCTACCAGTCTACTACCCTCCGGGACCAAGGATATATAGTGTATCTTGGTCATGGAGGACGCCCTTGCCCTCATTTTCAGCAGCAGTCAAATCCACCCCCCTGGTCAGACCTTGGAGCCATGGAAGATGTATTTGGACATGGAGAGGGGGATACTATTTATGAAACTCAGCTGGGATTATCTAACCTGGTTATTGTGCATTCCACTGGAGTTTACTCACACCGCGTGTCCTGGTGTCAGTGTCCTGGAGCTGAGATGGACAGACACCTACATCTCCTAAAAGCGAGGTTATTTCCTGCCAGCATCACTCGCCCTCAATCTGCTTTCACCTTTGACGTCCTGGACAACTTCCTCATAGATGCTTTGGAGTGCAAAACCTCAGCTATGAGTTTCTATCAAAAGCTCCGTCGTTTCACCAACAATGCTTTCCCCCATAAAATACCTGTGAGCAATTTCTTTATTATTGTACTCCATGCTTACTTGACAAAACAGGATCGTTACCGTGAACTAATGCGGGTGTCCCGTATATGGAGGGATTTGATGAATAGAATACGTTTTGGTTTTGGACACGAGACTGACAGATCTCCTGGCCCAGGGGATTTAGCTCTTTATTGTCCAGCATGTCCCCAACCTGGCATCAACTTACCCTCATCTTGGAAGGATTCCTATGACGAGTAAGTTCTGTCAGTAATGATCATTAGATGAGCTAATTGGTGGATTAAGGTGGTTGGTAATGCAAAGATATGTTGTCGATGGAAATTTTACAGCGCAACATATGAAGATGAAGACTCCAGAAGATGATGTTTCACTGGCGGATGGAAGAGGATACATGGTAACAGAGGGACCTTATGAAACTCATGTAACAGAATCTATCGAAGAGAAAGAGGTACGTATTTTATGACATGTTCTTGGAAATTGTTGTCTAATATAATCTCAGAAATCATCTTGTAGCAATCACCGTGCTGTGAATACGGCCAATGTTCAGAGAAGCAACCTAAGAGCTACAGGGGTTGGGGCAACAGCATGTGCTAGGCATGGATGTTTTGTTCCTCATGCCATAGTGGACTTTCAGAAGGGTGAACGGTATGTAGATTCATTGTTGTATTACAACTTAGGCTGACAGTGGTCAGGCAAATGAACATGGACTATTCCATTTGCAATGCGTTGAAATATCCATCAGAAGATATCACCAGTGCACTCATAATCTATGATGTTGCATGCCAGTGGAGCATTCACTTTCGTGAACGGGTGGATCAGAGCTATCACTTGTCTCTTCCTCCGTCAATCAAAATTTTGCCAGCAATTGGCAAGTTTCATTTGAGCGCGCATAAGCTAATGTGCTTTGCAAGATTCAGCCTCAATTTTATCACCGGAGCTGGTCATATTGATGGGGAAATCTTGGAGACCCTCTGGGCTCCATTTAACAAGATTTCTCCAACTGCGAAGATCCATGACTCTCTCTCACAGAAAGGAAGTCTTGGATGACCATATGAGAGATTCTAATTGGAAGAAGCTTGTTGGAATTGGCAAGTCCCCTTTACTTCGAAATGGTAACTTTGATTAACATGGCATTTTGATAGTCAAATCATTACTCAAAAAGTATCATCATGCCGTACAGGGTGTTAATAACACTCAGGGTCCATATGAAGAATTGACAAATTCGCTTGATCTGGCCGATGTCCAGAAATGGAAAAAGGAAGCAGAACTAGCGTCTCTTGACCGTGGTGAACATCTTGACATCTATCAGCTTAGAATGGATAAAGGTAGGTTTTGTAAAATTGAACTTTTAGTTATCGCTAATTGTAAATCATCAATAGCTCCAACTATGGCTGAAATAAGGCTGAGGTTGACTGAAAATGAACTGTCCACCATTGGTAGGACTGGGGCCGTTGCTTGGTTGATTGAGGGTATCAATATCGAAAATGCTCAGTAAGTTATTCAAGTTTACAAATTGTTATTGACTCAGATTGTATTACTAGAGATGCCCTGAGATCTTCTATAAGACAACAGTCGGATGATCCGACTGCTTCTCAGAGAATCATGATAGAAGAAAAAAGACAGAAGCTCTTGTCAAGGATAAATAAATTCTACGAGACTGCGATGGCGATTACAAATGGTATGGAATTGGAGGGCGGAGAGGGATTGCAACAGGATGACCCTGAACTGTGCATGGAGGAGGCTGATGGATATAATTTTCCAGGAATCGAAGATCCGGAGGAAGACAGTCTTTTGGACCTCAGTGAGAATGCTGACTCAGCTGCAGAGGTTGCAGAACTTTGGATGCCGTCATGGGTTGCATCTGATGCCATCATGGATGATGTTATCATGGCATTACGACAAAAAGAACTAGAGCTTCGAAAAGGTCAAGCAAATGACTGCCTGGAAAAGCTTCGTCAAGCACTTGGTGATAGATCTGTGGTATTTCGAGAGAAATTGCACTCCAACAAATCGGTCCATCATCGGGGTACTAGATCAACGAAGGAACTTCAAAAAATAACTCTGGCGATCAACAAACATGCTCGAGAATACCGTCGATCAAGGGCAGCAATGCAACGATTACTGCCTGACTCTGATACATTGACATTGTATCAACCCCTGAAGGCTGACGACCTTTCAGTAAGCAAAGAAGTCACCGAGGCAAATAGGCATGGCCAGGGTTCTGATAAGCTGGCTTGGTTTTGGAGAATCAACAGTGCGACTGATAGTCAGAAGAGTGAGTGGATGTATGAGTGTGAGTTTATTTTATTGTTATCAATGTAACGAGTTAATGTGTCCCATTCATAGTTTATCGGGTGAATTGGTTGAAAGCAAAAGCACGGTATGATCGTTGGAGTGAAGAGCTGAAGTTGGTCCAGCATGAAATGCATTGGACAGTTCAGTTGGTTTCAGAACCAGGAATTGATGTGGAGAAGGAGGTCAGGAGAGAGTATCAAGAATGGACATAAGGCATATGCTGAGAAGCAGGCCTTCATGTGGGCTGAGTTTGCAGCTGAGGGTACAAGATGTTTTCAAGGAAAATGGAGTACAACAAGTTGATATTGGAGGGCTTCATGATGTAATTACTTCACTTCGAAATGTGGACCCATGTGATATGGGTAACTGTCCAACCCTCACAGACTGCATCCCCTGGGCGGCCAGGCTCCCCATAGTGACAAACTCTGGCAGGCCGGCCAGGACCTGCAGGCTGCAGGGTCAGGGAGGCCTATCCATGATGGGAAATCAGCTTGGTGGCTGTCCATCCTGTACGGACTGCATCCCCTGGGCAGCCGGCTGGTGTTACTGTCACAAACTGGGACGGCCGACCCAGAACTGCAGGCCGCAAATTCAGCTGGCCCATCTATGATGGCAAATCATTTTGCTTGCTGTCCATTACAGACAGGCTGCAGCCCAAGGTCAGCCAGTTGGAATATTGGGTCACAAACTAGGGCAGTCAGTCCAGAAATGCAGGCTGACCTATACAGCATCATGACTGGTCTCCTTTCACTCATTGACATAGATGAACATTTTAAATGAATGAGGCCAGGATAATAGACAGTATCTACAGTCAAAATATAGTAGAGTAAACTACATACATCAATTGATAAGCTCTTTGTGAAATTAATGTAATCAACACAATTCCAGATAGCTTAATCAGGTAAGAAGCATGCCGGCCGGTCCTGTTATACATACTGCAAGGTGAAGCTGGCCAATCAGTTCCAATAAAATGTTCAGTCGGCCGGCCACCCTATGCAACATGCAGAGGTAGCAGGCCTGATCCACCAAAGTGCAGAGGGCCACCGGCCAGGGTGGGATTTACATACTGCAGGGTGAAGGTGGCCGATCTGTTCAAATAAAATGTTCAGTCGGCCAGGCCACCCTATGCAACATGCAGAGGTAGCAGGCCTGATCCACCATAGTGCAGAAGCCCACCGGCCGGCTCTGGAAAACATACTGCATGGTGAAGGCTGGCCGATCTGTTCAACTAAAATGCTCAGCTGGCCAGCCCTGATGTGCATACCGCAAGGGATGGGTGGCCGATCAGTTTAAAGAAATCATAATCAGCAGGCCAGCCACCCTATGCAAATCACACCACCGGCCAACTATGTTATACATACTGCTTGGGGAGGTGCTAATCAGTTCAGATGATATGGTCAGCTGGCCAGCCACCCTAAACAAATTGCACCACTGGCCGACCCTGTTATACATACTGCCTAGCCAGGCTGGCTGATCAGCTCAACAGAAAGGGTCAGCTGGCCGGCCACCCTATGCAAATTGCTCCACTGGCCGACCCTGGTATACACACTGCATGGGGAGGCTGGCCGATCAATTTAAAAGAACTTCCTAGCCGGCCAACCACCCTCCACAACCTGCAAAGGTGGCAGGCCTGATCTGCCATAGTGCAGAAGCCCACCGGCCGGCCCTGTGTCATTCTCTATGATGCATCAGCCTGCATGGGTTCTGCATGACCGGCCTATACAGCACTTGCATAGACCGGCCAGTGTCCTGTATGACAGGTTTTGCAGGCCAATGTACACATCCTATTAACAGGTTGTGCAGTAAAAGTGACTGAAGGGTCTGTGGAATCCCCATCTCATCACATCCTGCCTCATGTCCCTGCTGAAACTAAGCCAGAGATAAATTGATGCATCCTGGAGTCGAGCCAACATTTTCCGAGCCCTGTTCGAACCACTCTTGATTAGTTCGCCAGTTGCCATCGGCCTTTACACTTTTTCCGAGGCTTGGAGCAAGCAAATCAGTGGCCTCCCTGATTTCCTTCTGTAGGTTTCATTTTATGTTCAATATCCATCGAGTGACAATGCATGTTACACACCTGGGTGGTGTCGGTCAGGGCATCCGGGAGGTACCATGCGATGATGGCACCAGATGCATCCAGAATTGTGGCAGGTTCGTCCACCAACTTTTTGCCCTCATGGCCAGGAGGACACCTCTCAAGCAACTTCGCCTCTCTCTGTTCATTATGCCCGGTGTCCTTCGGGGAGATCAATTTGCTGTATCTTGCAATATCCATCTGCATCTGAACTGTTGTGAAGGAATATGAATGATAAAACAAAATTTCCGAATCTGCAGGAAGACCCACTGGGATTTTTGTGTGCCTTTATGAGTACACCGACCAAGCGATCACATGCCATCACCAGATCAGTGTCTAGGTTGGGAGAAGGTATGACTGGCTCTCCTCCAGTCTTCTCTGCCTTGAATTTCTGTTCAGTGTATTCCCCTGCTTCATAAGTGACGGTCAGGGCCCAAGTGCGCCAGATGTTGATGCCATCAGAAGTGGAAGGGGATGAAACATTCATGCTGGAAATTGATCTCAGGGAATCAGACACTGGATGCTGGATGTCCAGGCTGTGGTGTTAAAGGGGGTGGAGATAGTGAGGATCAGATAAGGGAGCCTTGGACCATGTTGGCCGTCAAAGATGTGTTATCATTTATTTCTCAATGAAATACTACTTGATTTGAGTTGTGCTGGATTTCAGATATTCAGTTGTCGTGTTCCGGATCCCGGAACTCGGAACTCGGAACTTGGCACTCGGTACAGTTGACTCAAATTTTGGTGGACAGAACTTGGCTTCTCATAGGGCAACACAAGCCTCGCACCCGGAATTCAATGTTCTGCAAGACAACCTTGGCATCATCAAAGGCCATGTCAAGACAGCACCTGCTGCTCTCTTCAAACAAATCTCAACTTCGGATATTCATTTGTCAAGTCCTGGGTCCTGGACCTCGGTACTCAGACCTCGGCACTCGGAAGTTGGTATGCTTCACTAGAATTTTGGTGGTCAGAAGTGGGTGTCTCATAGGGCAACACAAGCCTTGCACGCTGGAATCAATGTTCTGCAAGACAACCTAAGCACCATCAAAGGCCATGTCAAGAGAGCACCTGCTCTCTTCAGAAAAATCTCCACTTTGGTTGGCCCTTCACATGGACAGTATTGACTGAATTGTGTGTCGAGTCCCAGGTCCCGGAACTCAGAACTCTGAACTTGGAACTCGGAACTCAGTATGCTTCACTCGAATTTCAGTGGTCGGAACTTGGCTTCTCATAGGGCAACACAAGCCTCGCACTCGGGATTCGATGTTCTGCAAGACAACCTAAATGTCATCAAAGGCCATTGTCAGGAGATCACCTGCTGCTCCGGGAACTTGGTAACTTTGATTTATTACCTCCTCCGATTTGGTTGATGTACAACTACCTCAGCTCCATCATGTCTACAATTATGATACACATGGGCCCACCTGTCTATATTTTATACCACCCTCGGCCCACCTGTCTAATACAATATCCCGTACAACACTCTCGGCCCACCCATCTAATGAAATATTTTATAAAACACTCTTGGCCCACCCGTCTAATACAATATCCCGTACAATACACTCAGCCCACCCATCTAATGAAATATTTTATAAAACACTCTCAGCCCACCCGTCTAATTTAATGTGTCTGGGCCCATCTGTGAATGTGATACCAAGTACCTACCCTTCTATCTGATACACATCTACCTTAATACACATCTGCATTATATCCAACTACCTTGGCCCACCTGTCTACCGAATATTCATGTACATCGGCCCACTCATTTACTCTACATATTCCCTGCATGGGCCCACCTGCCTCCATCAGAAATAATTTACCTCCCGGCCCATCCATCATAGTCGAGGGTATTTTTGCCATGGGCCCATGGTCTGCTGGCCCATATCATACGGGATATTATGCACGTCCGTTCCCTCGTATTATACGGAGATAGGTCACTGTAATATGTGATAAAACCAAGTAGATTAAAGTAAGGAATTACTATGATACATGACGAGCTTATATAGGAATGGGGCAATGACTTTAGGGAAAGCTCATCAGGTATGTGTGAAGGTGAAAGATATAAGAAAGGCAGGCAAAGGCCTGATATGGTACAAGGCAACACAGCCATAAGTCCATAGAGATAGGGGAAAATGATAGGGGGTGGCAACATTACTGTAACAGTTCATTGCAGAATAGCAAAGTTTTCTTTGGTGAGCAGAATAATGATGCTTTGACCATCAAATGTCAGCCACTGGGTTCTATGTGTTGTGCACCTCCAAAGCAAGGAACTCCATTTATTTGATAGTTTTGCAGAATGGAAGGCATGGAAAGTCAATGTTAAGGTTTGTGAACTATCTGAAATGTTAGCATAAACTTAATTAATCTAGGATATCATGAAATTGATTGCTTGCCTTTTGAGCATTGCTTGACAACACAATTGCACATTTCATGTCAACATTGACTTTGATGGGTGGGTTGTACGTCCTCTGATGGTAAGTATTGTTGCAACATCAATGGTATGAAAGGAGATCTTTTCTGATTCATCCTGAAACTTAAGCAATTCAGACAAATGGTTTTGACTATGGCATCTGGGTGCTTTTTGTGATTGTGGTAACACTCCATTGTACCACTGCACAGGTCTTCAAGGAGAGGAAGACATGCATCTTTTCAACACTATCTAAGAACACTTGTACTTCAGATACTGACATTCTAGCTAGCTAGTATTACTATTTAATTTATATGGATTTAATCCCATTATCATCATGTGTGCCTTGTTATGATAACAATAGATCCTGCAAGCATGCCACTGTAACAGGCACTGCACCATCATGCAGTGTCTCTCACAATCATGCATACCATCAACATAACTGTGCAATGTTGCCCACTGCCTCAAGAGTACATCAACACTTTCACTCAACTCTGCACAAAGATCCATTGCCCCCCCTAAACTGTACTTCATAGCATATTCCATTTCCTCCTTCTCCATTCAAGATTATTAACCATAAACCACCTGGATAAGGTTTTGTATCCAGCAAGCTTCTGCTAAGTGTCAAGAGGCTGAGGAGCATGATATGGTTGATTAGCATCCCATTGCACTAAGTTTGATTTATCGAGGTTGTTGGCACTTTGCAATGCCTGTCAAAACAGGTAAGTATTAGGAAGGTCTTATATTGCAAGGTTGATCAGATGGGATGGAAGAGATGGGAGCTTGATATCTGAATGAGGTGTTGGTGGGTTTATTGAGCTCTTTCAGCTGTGAGCTTTAGAATATACATATGCATTTCAAAGCTGGCGAGTATTTTTGCCTCTGTACACTTAGAATTAGCAAAGGAATAATCAAGGCAACAAGCCTCTTCACTTTTCAGATCAAGAGTCCTTCACTATGTGTTGACGTATCACAGCTATTTTATCGGCAAGAGTAAGGTACTTTGCTTTTCAGCCCATGGTGCTAAGTAAGAGGCAGAGAGTAACTTCAAGTCATTAGAAGCTAATGCAAGCAGTAGCTTGAGGAACCTTTCTCCTACTCAATCCTATCAGAAGATATAAACTTATTGCTACCATCCAAACCAGCACATGTCTTTGCATGTTACGATGTACACTACAGGAATTGACATGTAGACTGCAGCTATTAAGACATGTTTTTGATATGTGAATATCATTATTCAATTGCTAATTGGCTAGTCAAACTCAAGCGCATCACATCCGAGGCTCAGTTTGTGTAGTGTCTCAGGTGCCACTTGTAACCTGATTGATAATCCTCCAGTGACATCAGACTCTGACTGTGGCTTGGCATCTTGAATTCTGCAGATTCTGACATCTAACTCACTTCTCTTCTTTCTACAGAATATATTATCATCAAATTTATGTAAGTGGATGTCACAAATGCCTCGTTCAAATCCTTGTTTCAACCCTATAACTCCTACAATTCCCTTAGCGCCCACTACTCGTGTTACCCATGTGGAAGATGACGATGAAGATGTATTCTATGATTGTATAGATTAGATAAGATAAGATAAGATAAGGTCACGTGATACGATAAGATAACAAAGAACATTCCAGAAGATTCCATTATGTAAACATCATATGATTCTCATTTCTATTTAATGATTGGCTAGTAGTTAGAACTCAGATTATATCTCCATTTCAATAGTTGTATATAGGTAGTCGATTGTAGTCAGTAGTTCCTTAGTTCAAACCTCTTGTGTATTCATCATTGAATCGACTCAAGGCGCACTTGCTCCTCCCTCCTTGTTGTGATTATTCTAGTTTGAGTCCTAGTCTCTGCCCTAGCATTTATTCGTTCTTGGGTTGTGACAGTGGATCACAATGTCATTCCTTCAAGTTTAGGCAAGTTAAATGTGATAGTAGGTATCTCCTATGAGTCTTGTCAACCATAGAGCATATTCTACTTCCAGAACTATTGTGCCCTCTCCCCCTGCCTCCTTGAGTAACTGCACTGTGAGAATCATTTTGACTATCTCTGCCTTGTATACCATGTGTTGCTCCTTCTTTCTCAAGTGGAATCTTCTCTTCAACTATCCTTGTTCCATTCATCAATACTGCTGCTGCCCCGACCCCTCCATCTACTGCTGATTCATTTGAGTAAACCTACCATTTTTCATTAGCTTGTTCTTCCTCCTTGATTGTGTCTTTCTCTTTTGCTACGATGCTAATGTAGGGCTGATGTTGAGTTTGGCAGGAGAATATTTGTGTTTTGATAGGGTGAGCTTCTAAGAAGAGAAGCAGAGTACTTGAAATGTTGGATGTTGTTGGCGAGAGGATTGAGTCAGATGCAAATGGATAGTGATTTGATAATTCTACTGATGGTACATGAGTGAATATATATGCAAAGATAAGTGGCATGTTGAACAGGTGTCATCATCTAGAGCGTGATCTAAGAGAATTGATAGAATAAAGGACTATGGAGATGAGAAGAAAGGGATGAGGGGAAATGAAAGGTGAGTGGAATAAGACGTAAAATGTAAATATCAATAAGGAAAGATATGACTTTGTGAAGAGAGAGTAAAATGAAAAAGGAAAAATAAACAGAGTCATGGAATCCAGTTATCAGAGTTGTTGAAGTCACTGATGCTGTGAGCACCTACTACCAGAGGCAAAGCCTCCCTTACACTAATGAGTGTGTCTGGGGACTACTTGGGGTAGTGGTGGATTGGTGAGATCTTCTCTATTTGCTGCACATTGACTTGAAACTTATTGAAAAGTTTGTGCAGGGGAGAAGTATGATGTTTTTGGCCTTGGAAGTTTCTTTTTGAGTAAAATCTATAAGCTGTGTTCAAGCTGTTAGTGATAGGGTGAGTATGAGGTAGTGTGGCTAGTTTTAGCATGGCTCTAAAGTAAATATTTCTTATTGTTTAATGAAATGGGAGGATGTTGGTGTGGGAGTCCAGTAGGTCTGTTGCAGAGGATCTCAATCTACTGATGATCAGGAGAGTAGCCATTCTTTGAACCTGCACCATCTGCAAGGAGAATCCTCTTATGCCTCTACCCTTTCCCTTTTGTCCCCTACCTTTGGAGATGAGTCCTGCACACCAAATATCTGCCACTAAAGGGTCAACAATTCAGCTGGAGAGCACAGCTGAATATATTGAGTCTAACTACCTAGCTACTATGTCAAGGTGGACAGTATTTGACCCTAAAGGCTCAGAGCTTAGAGAGAGAGGAACAACTATTTACAACTAGGGACTCATATTGGTATCTGGTGAAGGAATGTATTGCTTATCTAAGCACTATAAATGCAAAAATAGGTAAGTGTAAAAAACAGCCTCTACAAGGCTAGCCAGGAATAAGTTGTCACATCACATAGGTCATTTTGGTATTATAACACTCTCACAGAGTCTTCTCATCAGCTATCCATGTACCCCTTTTATTGGACTGATTATACACTTGCAGGCCATAGCATATGTGGTTCCTTTAGCCAGGGTATAAGCTGCATGCTCTTCGAACTTGAGTTTGTTGTCAATAATGATGCCTAGGAATTTGTGTGAGTGTGAGGAGTTGATGATGTGATTATGAATTGTAATTGCTAAGTGAGGGGTAGGCTTTGTTTTGCATGGGTTGTCTTCACAGAGGATTCTGTTTTTTGAGACACACAATAAGGCTAACTTATCAAGTTCAAATTCCATATTATGCTCTTTGCTCTATTCTAGCATACCCCCTGGTTTCTCCATCATTGTTTTGAGTTTGGTGTTGGATTCTTCATAAGACTTTCCTCTGGCTCCCAGGGCTATGTCATTGATAAAGCCTAGGCTTATTTCACCACTGTGAGGATTAGGGTTAGCGACACGAAGTAGACCTGAGTTATAAAAGATGAACTCTGATGATGTCATCTTACTTGAGGGTCTTATATAAAACACATATATAGTGACAGCACAACTATATAGGATAAGAATTCTTGCTAGTCCTCAAGTTCACGGTTTATAACTTTTCTAATTTTCGTGGTAGATAATGTGGTATCCATGGGTATCATGACAAAACAGTCATTAAGAAGTTCTTACAAATCAGATTTTTACCAATCACATGATATGCTTACAAACATATCTGAGTGGCTCACTGATTTGTGAACACATGGCTAAAGCCTGGAAAAATGGAAAGAGACAGAAACTTGTGGAAAACTAAAATATAAATACAATTGTAAGTAAATAATAGAATATTGAACCTATGATAATGAGAATATATCATATATGCTTCTTCTATCTCCTATATGTTGCTATATATCATAGTATCACCCCAATACCATGCATGACAGTAGTGATAGTGGGCAGCCCTAGTCTACTCTATCAGCTACATTAAATTCTTCTGAGTGGTAGTTGTCAAAGACTAGAACTATCTTTCTGCTTTCAAGTCTCCTGCTATACCATTGTCTGCACTGCACATATTGTGAAGGAGCTTTGTGACTACAGCACTAGAGAATGCCAACTTCACATCTAGTAATAGTAGCAATACATGGTTGTTGCTTGATGCCCAAGAGTCTTTTATAAAGTTGGTGAGGAGATGAAGGGAGTCTATGGTTGATCTGCCTGGGTGACCACCAAAATACATGGAGGGGAGGAGGTCATGCTGTTCCACTATGTAGGTTAGATTATCCATGATATAGATCAATAGGATCCTTGTCATGGTGTTGAGTAAAGTTATTGGATAGTATACTTTGAGAACACTGTAGTCTGAGTATCTAGGTTTGTGGAGTATGAGGATGGAAGAGCATTTCCAGTCCTCGGGGTAGATTTCTAGGAAGAAGGTTACTCGGAAGATTGGCACTATGAATAGTACTGGCAAGTCAGCGCACTTAGTGAAAATAATATTACTTACTCTGTTGAGTCCTGGAGCCTTGTGAGGGGAGAGACAGGCAATTGCTCTGAAGACTTATTGGTTGGTGATTAGGTTAAAGTTATATATAGGAGGTGGATAGATGTAGTTGGGGTCTATGAAGCTGTTTTCTGGAGGAGGACAGAAGAATATCTTGTACAATAATTCACTTTTGCACTTGTTATCTTAAGATCTTGTGTTTGCATCAGCCTAGGGGTTCTGGAGCATTTTGATGTAGGTGTGAACTCGATCTGCTGGGTTGTTGGATGTGTATCTGTGAAAGAACCAAGAGTCAGATAATGGAAGGGATTTGAGCCAGTCTTTCTAATGGTGTTTCTCTGTCTGTTTGATGCTCTTGAAAAATTGATTCCTTGTCATCCAATATTCCTCATGGATTAGATTGACTCTTCTTGCCATGCAGGCACGAGCCTTCTAGCTTAGCTTGTGGACATGCTTGTATTCCTGATAGAGGTCCTTCATCCACCATCTCTTTGCATAGGGTGAGGGTTTAAAGTATGAGATTTGTTCTTTGACTATCTGTAGGATAGTATTAGTGAGGGAAGTTCTCTTGCTTGAGGTATTCTTTCAAGCTTAAAGAATATAGGATATCCTTGAACTCATTCCAGTTCATTTCATAGTAGTTAAGTCTTGGGGTGGCGGTAGTTCTTTCAGGTTTGAGATCTACTATGCTGATGATGGGAAAGTGGTTAGTGACTATAGGGCGGAGATTAATTTGTACTTCACATTGAGTGAACTTGTCTTTGAAGTTGGTGGAGCAGAAAATGTTGTCTAGGTGGGTGAGATTTTTCGTGTTGGAGACCTCCAGGGTGACTATTGCTGGGGGTAGTACCTGAATTAAATTATATACAGCTAAAAGATTAATTAGAGTATCTGCAGTATTGAGATTCTCAGCTGAGAATAGGTGTATGTTGAGGGGCAGCTCCTACATAGTGTGGTGTCTGTTAAAATTGCCCATCCAGATTATGTGGGGCAGCTCTGTTCCACCTTTGCCTTGAGTGAGGTGCTGTAAGTGTTCTTTGGATGACATGTGGCACTCAAGGAAATAGAGAGTGTGATCACTATTACATGGATTATAGATATTAGTAGGATTTAAAGTTAAATTATTAACATTCAGAAAACACACTTAAAGTGCACTAAAACATATTTTGAAAGTGCCATGAAAACTTTGAAGTGTGATTTTAAGCTCCACTTGATTACCTCAGCTACATTCATTAAGTCCAAATCTAAGGTTAGGGTTAGACACAGTGCCTTGACAACCTATGTGTCAAGGTCTCTTAGATCAGCTAGATGCTACTTCACTGCAAGTCGCAATGGCTCAGATAGAGCATACTAGACATGACATAGATGATTCTAGCTTAGGCTCCGATAGCACATCATTGATACCAAGTCCTATGATCATATCACCAATCTCCCCTATCTCATTGGACTCAGAAACATCAGACAAATCAAGTGACAGCTCAGGTGCTGACTTCTATGACATTGATCTATACTATCTGCACCTTTTTGAAGAAATAATGGTGCTTCATGATGAAGTAGAGAGAGCACAAGTCTTTCACCGCCCTGACAAGCCCCCCCCCCCCCCCCCCCCATGCATGCCCCACAGATTCAACTCTTACCACACTTTGCTGTGCATTGCCTAGATTTTTTTTGCCAGAAACTACATGTTCATCCTGAGGTTTTCAATGACATCCTTGACTATATCAGTGACAGCCCCATTTTCAAAAGCAATTCCCATAACCATCAGCTCCCCATTGCTCTACAACTAGTCATCTTCCTCAATTGCGCAGGCCACTATGACAACACAATAGCCAATAAGTATGTCTGCCAATGGGCAGGCATTAGCATTGGATTCACTAATTGCATCAATCACATCATAATTGCTCTACTTGAGCATCATGACAATTTTATCTTTCCAAGTCTCAATTCAACTGACACTATTCGTGCCCAAGAGTATGTCTTAAAGATCTGCCCTCAATGGCCCAATGACATCTTTGCTACTGACAGCTCTATGATTAACCTCTGCAACAAGCTGGGGCTCTACAGCAAGACTTTTTTCAACTGAAAATCCAACTACTCCCTCAATTGCCAGATATGTCTTATTTTTTTCTTGAAACATTCAACTAATATATGTACATCTAGGTAGTGGTAATGCCTCATAACCTTCTGATCATGGACTACTCAATCAGCCACGTTGGTAGCACACATGATGCACATGCTTTCCACTCAACACATGTTTTTGAAGACCACAAGGTACTCCTTGGAGACAACCACTAGATCTGGGCTGATAGTGCTTATCCTTTGGAATCTTGGTGCATTGTGTCATTCAATAAGCCGCACAATGGTGCATTAAGCAGAGTACAGAAAAAATTCAATTATAATCTCTCTACTGTATGTGTACTGTTTTTTTGTTATATCTATTCACCAATCTTTAGGTTAGGTTCATGTTCACATTAAGCATGCCTTTGTGGCCCTCAAAGGTTGTTTCTAGTCACTCCATGAGCTTCAGCATCCAATGTAGACCGAGAAACACCTCAAATATATCTTGTACTGGATCATGTGCTGCATGATCCTGCATAACATGGTCATCCAATTTGAAGAAGAGTGCCACTTCGATACTATAAAATGGACAACAGTGGAGGACAGACTTGAAGAGGAACAACAGGAGGAAATTGATGAGGATGGAGCTAGTGATATGGCATACAAGAGAACACCTGAACAGGCATCTTACAGTCAGTTGATAGACTACTTACTTGAAACACTTAGGAGGAGACAATAGATAAGGTATAATAGGTAGCATTAGTGATATAGGACATATAAGACATACTGGGCATATATCAATGAGAACTAGTTGCACATAACTTCGAACATGAATCCAATGCAAACAAGTACAACAACAAATGCAAGCAAGCACACAAACAACAAATCAAGTAGATGAAACACTCCCTTTTGTCAAAGACCCTTCTTTGAGGTTAATCAACTCAATGTCAAGGCAAAGGGCTGTTGCCTTCTTGGACTGAACCTTAGCCTGTGCTTCGAGAAGACAAAGCTCCAGTGCCTTCACCTCCTATGACCTCTCATGCACTAAGGCAGCTTCAGTGCACTCTTGGCAGAGCACATTGACCTTCACAATTTTATACTCCGAGGCAACCACCTTTACAGAGTAAATGTAGCTCATGTCGTCAGTGAGAGACCCCACTTGGTCAAGCACTTCTCATGTCCCTGAATGAACATGCCCTGAGAGGCTGTGCTTGTGGGAAGGCTTTGGCTGCCCAAGTCTGCACAGGGGTGGTGAGTCTTTTGAGTCTAGATAGAATGATGAAAAGAATGTGTGTGCAGATGTGCTAGGGGCACTAGATGACATGTATATCATGGATACTAGCCTTTTTGAGTGAGGAGGGCCATATTTCATGGCACAAGTGATGTGAGACTTGCTGGTGAAGGCCACTTTATGACTATCATACTGTGGAGTGCGGTTTGTTGACTTGAATGTATGGGGTGGAGAGGGGGAGGTTTGGTGTGGGTGATTCTTGTATAGACACTGCTGAATGTCATCCTGTTTCCCATAGTTGTCCTCCTCCATCTCCATCTCCTCAACACCACCATCTCAACCTCCCTGACCCATCATGTAGTCATGATCTTCAAGTGAAGGGTCATGGTCATTATGTATGGGGTCATAGTTATCATATGCAGAGTCATAGTCCTCAATAGCTGCAGCAGGGGTGCCTTTATTTAGTGAATCATCAAGATCAGGGTTCATATCATTAAGGTTGGTGTTTATATCATCAAGGTTAGAGTTATTAAGTACATATGTGTCTGAGGCAGTAGTGTAGGGAGTAGGCTGTGTTAGCACTTGGAGGCCACCAGCACAATCTTTGCCAGGAGTAGAGGAGAAAGTCTTTGGAGAAAATACAAGGTTGTCTTTCCATAGTGCATCAAGGTCTTTGAACCACAGAAATTCAGATGCTACTTGCACTGTGATTTGGTCTAGCTCAATAAAATAATTTAAATGATTTAAAAAGAATTTACCTTGGAGATTGTCTTTAGTGAGAGGGTCAAGAGGGTTGATGCCAGTGCCAGTCATTCTAAACTGATCAGTTGCAGACTTATATATCCCTCTGAGACTAAGATTTTTTAGCAAATGTACTTGTAAGTAAAAGGATGTGCTTACTAGGTGAGATGATTGGTGACAGCATGGTCAAACTTTGGCTTGTTCCCTGCTACAGCATACTGGGCACCATATACTGGGTTATCTTTAAAGATATATCTGGTGATTACAAGGTGAATATCTGCTTTGATCCTGCCAGAAGGACAATTGGTGCTGCTTGTTGTGTCATGTCTTTTTTTGTTATCAGAGAATAGTACATGGCAGTCGGCTAGGTATGCAGCAAGCCAGGATACGAGGGAGGTGGTGCCATCAAAATTGTTGGTTTACCACCTGATCTTGAAGGGGGCAAAGGTGGCATCATCCCCAAGAGTAGCAGTAACATCTTCATCAGTCGCAGGTTGATGTTGTGGGGGATCTGGATGGTCGATAATGCCCTGTCCCCTTCCATAAGTCACAACTGTACCTCTCACTCTTCCCATGGCTCTAGCCTTCCCCCTACTATGCAAAGATTGGATATGTTGCAGTGGTTGTGGTGGTTGAGGTGGTGGTTTATTTATATTGCACTTGAGACCAGCAGATGATTGTGAAAGTCTTTGGAGATGGGCTGAACATCATACAGTAGGCGGGCATATTAAAGGCACCAGTATGAATTTTAATTTCAGACTCTGATACCTGCTACTGAGATTCCAAAAAGTTTGCATGTTTGTTAGTGTGTTTCATGATTATTTAATTTTACTTTGAATCCCACTATTGTATATATGCACCTTGCCGAATTGGCCTATTAGCTCAATTGTCATGATGTTGGGAGGCTTGATTGGGATGCTATGCCAATTGTTTTTGACAGATGCTTATTGACCAACATGATGGCTTATGTGTGGTCTATGCCTGAGTTGTGGTCTGATGTCATATTCCATATATTAACACTTCTCATCTGGACCTTCAGAACATAGATCCAATCTGGTCTGATGTACAGATCTGCTTCTGATCCGATATATGATAAGCTTCTTAATTCATTTCCTGTTCATATAATGTTATCACAGCCTTTCTTGCTATTGGTAAATCCTTATTACCAGCTTCTTGGTATTCCTTGATTTCTGACTATGTTTTCCTTGATCTGTTTTTACTTGTGATTGGATGACTTCCTGCAGGCAAAATAATCCAGAATAGAATAGTTCAGAGTGTGAAAAACATTTGCAATAGTGACTTTAGTTTAATCTATGCCAAAATACTTCCCCGTATGCTTAATTGTTAAATTTAATACAGTCCTTGATGGATGATCTTGCAGTGCAGTTCCTGCTCCTCAATGGAGATGAGGCTGATCTTTTTGACGATGATGAAAGTGCTCAGGTCCTAGCCACAGTGCTCATTGCTGGAATCAAGATGTCACAGGAAGAAAGCATCAATACCCGGAACCCACATTGTTTATATCTCTGCCGACCACAACTTCTACCCAATCCCTGCATTGACACACCTTGGCAGATGCTATACAGGAGCCAGAACGATCGGGCATTCATCACAACAATGGGGATCAATGTAGATATCTTTGCCTTGCTTCTTACTTCGGGTTTTGCCAGTGCTGGTATGAGACGCCAGTCCCTCAAAATGATGTGAATCAGGGTGGAGATCCACGCATCGAGCAACACTCGCTTGATGCTACAGGGGCACTTGGCCTTGTGTTGCATTATCTCAGCTCTACCATGCATGCTATAAGCCTACAACAGATTTTTGCCATTATCCCCAGTACTGTCACCTGCTACCTCCATTTCAGTCTCAACCTTCTCCTACTCTCACTCCACACCATACAAGACACCACAATTCTATGGCTTGAAGGTCCTGAATTCATGCGCTGTAGTGCGCTTGTTGTCGCACATCACAGCAGACTTCCAGGGGCCTTCAGCAGTATCAATGGACTCAAGCTACCGGTGCAAACATCCGATGATGTTGACATCAAGAACATGACATTTAATGGCTGGCTCTCAGAACATTTTATTAGCTCAGTGCTGGTATTCTCAGTTGAAGGTCAGTATGCGGAATCTGTACTTTGCCCACTAACAATATGTTGCAGGGGTGGTTATTGCTGCAAGGATGAATGCCCCTGGTAGCTGGCATGACTCACGTCTCACCCATCAGATTTACACCTCCCTTTGAGACCACACTCCCCCCACTTACTACATTGTGGCTGACACAGCCTTCCCGCATGGAACCAACGACATCCATGGACGGATCTGTGTGCCCCTCAAACAAGGTCAACGTCTTCAAGGGTCAGTTGCCAAAATTGACAAATGCATGGCATTCAACTGCGAACTCCTTTCCTACTGGCAGACTGCTGAATGGGGGATGCGCGGTCTTCAAGGTGCTTTTGGAAGATTATGTGTGCCCCTTGAAATCGCTAACAAAGAAGCGCGAGGTGATCTCATTGAGATCTGTGTTCATTTGCACAATTTGCGTGCCATCTGAGTTGGTATCAATCAAATCCGCACAGTGTACCTTAAGTGTTGGCAGGACACAGATGATGATGCCACTGTCTGGTGAGATTTTGAGAATATGTTGTTTTCTGAGCAGAGGGAGCAAGATCATGTTTCACGGTTCCATGTCACACTACAGTACTTAGAGTAGATGCATGTCTCCACTTGAATTCATTTGTCTTTGATGACAAGGGAAGAATAAGCTCCCACTCCAGATACTGACACATCTCACGCACCATCTGGTTAACTTCGCGCAATTGAAACTGTCCTGCGCTACTATATAATTTCATGCAATTGAAACATGCCCTGCGCTACTATACCCCATGGTTTGTTGGAGTAAGTATCATCACTGGTTAATTTCGCACAATTGAAACATGCCCTGTGCTACTATACTCCATGATTTGTTGGAGTAGTGTCATCACAGATGACCCTTGATGCAAGCAAGGCGGAAACAAAAGACGGTGACCATTAAAATTGGAGTAAGTGTCATTACATACTACTTTGGATGCGAGCAGGAAAGCAGAAACAAAAAGATGGTAACCTATAACAGATGACCTTTGACACAAGTGTGAAAGCCGAAACAAAAAGATGACAGCCTTTAAACTACATCACTACACCTCTGTACTCTGTGGCTCAGGGCCATCATCCTCACTTTTGAGGTCTGTAGGCTGTTGGCGGCCTTGCCCATGACCCCTTGGATAAACTACAGAATTGTGTGCACCTCCACCATGCAACTGTGGTCTACTTGCCCAGCAGGGTGGCTCTCAGTGATGAGGAGATGGAGAAGTGCCGAAATCAGTTGGGGTAACAGCAGTAAATCGTGAAGAAGTCTGAGGATGATCAGTGAGTGTCTCTGCATCACTATGCCAGGTGACACTTTGACCTCCATCAGGGTAATGGGTATAACTCAGCAGTTTAGATCTGTGCTGGTGACAAGAGCTGTGACGAGCAGGGCAAGCCTGGTTGGGAGCAGACCCATGCATCTGCAACATTTCTGCACAAAGCTTGCTGAGGTCACATTCGCGTTCGACATCATAGAGTCTGGTGTGCAAGTCATACAGCTGAGTACACAGCTGCTCTGTGACTGTATTTGTGTCCCGTAGCTGCTGTGCTTGGCTGAGCAGTTGAGTGGTTGCGAGGGACCAGTTGGCACATTCCTCATCCCAAGCTTGCTGGACAGCAGGGTCAAAGGCGCTGCTGATGCGAGTGAGTAGCTCTGTGGCAGCTGCACCTCAGTGGCATGGCACAGGAGCATCTGTGCAAGTGGCGCGAGTGACTGCGGTGTGCTCAACGGGGGGAGTGATGTTTTGTGAGTCATTGTGACTGTCATCAACATTGAAATCTGAGTTGTTGAGGTCACGTGTACCAGCACACTCGTTTATGAGTGCATCAATGTGATGGGTGCAGGTAACATCAGGGGGACAAATGCCAACACCTGTGGGCTTTGTGGTTTTCACCAGCTAAGGTTGTTATGTGAGATGATGGGACATGCAAGTAGAAAAATGACTTACTTGTTTGAACTTTGTTTCAAGTGAGACAACTTTGTGAGGGGGGCAGCCATGCCTGCTTGCTCACTTGCTGTACTTGGAGTGGATTGCTTGCCAGCCTTTCTGGCCCAAGGGGCACTTGTGTTCGACGAAGTCCAGGAGGACTTGAATGTCAGCTGCGCTATAGTTGTTGGAACCATAGGGCCAGCCACGTTTGACCTCAGTCCTTACATCATCCTCGTCATCCTCAACTGCATGTGCACACTTCAAAGTGCAGTCACTTGTATTAGTATTTTCTTTTTCCTTACCCTTACCATTGGGAGCTTTAGCAACAGCCTTGCAACATACACCAGCGGTTTTGGTGGTTCTGGTATATCCATGAGCCTCAGCAATCGCAATGGGGTCACAAAGGTCCCCATCTGGCGAGTCGGGAAGGGGGATCTGGAGTAGGTTCCCGCATTGGACCCAGCACAAGACGGGACCCAGACAGCAAGGGTGGCGGTTCAGACAGCTCATGAGGCTGGGAGAAGTCAGCAAAAGTTGTGAGTCCATACAACGAGGACGTAGCTGCACATTGCTGCAAAGTGGTAAGTCCTTGTTGCAAAACTCAGAGAACAATTGAAGGAACTTACTTTATAGGGCTGGGACATGCGATCTTCAGACCATTGGACTTGAGTTACAGTGTGGGCAATCCCAGGATGAGATACCCAATTTCCAACATGATCATGCGCATATGCGTTCCCAGCACCGTCATAGCACAACTCAGGAATTGATGGGCTGCCATCAGGGATAAGCATAGATTGGGAAGGGGGGATATCAGACATGAGGAACTCTGTAACTGTGTGAATACTACTTACCTTGTGAAAAGTACACCCAGTCCATATAGCTCTTGACTTTGTTGAACCGTCTGAACAAAGGGGTGGGTGTTTTCATTAGAAAATTGTGATATGTAAGGGCCCTGGACTAGTAACAGTGCAAGAAGAGCCTGCCAGCCCAACATGCAGTGAGAGCTGACACTAAATGCAAGGATGATAGTGAAAATTTCGTTGAGAGGGTCTGGATTGGTTGGAGGTAGGTGCCAGTACAGATTGGGCAAGATTGGAGGCACAGGCTAGAGGTGTATAGTGTTGTCAAGCCATACTTTTGTATATATGGCTGAGTATTAAAGTCTAAAAAAGAAAGGGAGAAAAACCGTCAACAAACTTGGCAAAACGTTGACGACGCACCTTTGTATGACTGCGAGAGGTGCCACACATGTTGAGCGAGGCTCATTATGTCGGCAAATATCACTGGCATAGTGGCCTAAAATGGAAGCAATTTGGATATTCTAATCTGTAGGGAGGGCCCCCCCCCCTAAATAGATTAAGGTTTGTAAGAGGGGTGCAAAAAAAATACATTTGCAAATTCAGGTCAAATGAACAGCGGCATCGCGGCACACCTTCCTAATGTAGTGAAATTTATGTTAAGATATTCTATTCAACATATTTCGAGCCTGTGGGAAGTCATTCATTAATTCCCAGCTATGTTATTCCATCTGTCCACTTGTAATTTCCTTCTGGCTTCCATTGATTAGTGATAGGCTTTGCTTATACTTTGTACATAGCCTTGAGCCTTAGGCATTTAGTATATAAACTCCTGTACTTACATTATAACACCCTAGTTCAAATATCATCTTAGTTTGTTCTCTCTCTGTCTTCCAGACTTGAGTACTCATTAGACTCTTGTCACCATCCGAGACTTACAGATTGTATCCAATAGTCTTTATTCTGTTGTTTTCTAGTCCGGATACATCTGGATTAGTCTTACTCATATTTCCATTATCTGGATAACCTTCGGATATCGGTACATTATACATTCTGATCTTCAGATCCAATATGTTAGTGTTTCTGAAGTACAAGGGCAATACTTAGGAAAGGAGCACAACATACAAGCTGAGGTCAAAGCCCTTCGGATCCGTTAATCTGAGAGTATGACCTTAACATCTGATGGGTATATGAGGTTCCAATAGGACCTTAGGTTGGAGGTGCTGGTTAGGTTGACTAGATTCAGGAAAGGTTCTTAAGCCCATTCAGTGAATTTACTCATCTAAGAAAGGCAGCTGAGGATGACAATGTACCAATAGAGATGGGCCAGCCCATGTGGGCCCATGGCAATAATTGTACCATGATAGACAAGTGGGCCAGAGAGTAGTGTGTATCTAATGTAATTGGATGGGCCAGTGGTATATAGTATAGATGGTAATATAGCAATGTACTATATAATAACTTATGAATGGCAGTGTGTGATTGAGACAGGTAGGCTGGTAAATGACATGCTATGTAAATGAGTGGGTGGGCTAAGGTGATAGGGTGTAATGGAGACAGGTGGGCTGGTAAATAAGGCACAATAGAGATGAGTGGGCCAGTAAATGGGGCACCATGGAAATGTGCTGTATGACATGCTATCTGGTGCATACAGGATATACTAACTAGTACTATGTCTATCTAGTACATCTAGCATACACATCTGATCAGAGTTTAAAAGTCCAGTTGCAAGACCAGCAAAGACCACAACTGGACCACAACTGGACCAAATTAGACCAGACCTTGGTTGCCAGTTACCTCAGCCAGATTTAGGCCTGTCTAGCTACAGTTGCCTAACTTTGCAAAAAATAAAAGACTGATCCAAATCTGGTTTCAACCAGTCCATTGTGAAGCTGGATGCCTATATATAAATAGTACTCATCTAGGCAATTCTACTGGTGGTTCAATCTTGAAAATAGTTGAGATTTGGGAAAGATATAAACATTTAAAGAATGACTCGTATGACTAACATAGATGAATATTTCCAGATGTTTTCAGTCCTACAACCAGTTGTATACTGGTTGTAGCCAGAGCCGGTCCTGTGATAGTGTAGCCCTTCTTCTCACAAATTTGTATTATATAGTTAAGATTTGAGTGAGATATGAGCATTATAACAAAGGGCTCTCAAACCCCGCTCTGTATACTAGGATTTTGGCCACAGGTCTCACAAACATGTAAGGTCAATAGAGCTTACAAAACTAAAACTACTCAGTAGCAGTCCAGTAACTTGATAGTTGAATACCATAGCCAACATTCAATAGTCTTAACTCAATAGCTGTGTGCCTGAACTTTCTTGAACAGACCACTTCCTAGTATTTTGCTTATAACTCACTAGGATCTTAACCAAAAAATATCATAAGACTATGGATAGACTACCATTGATAAGGGCTACAACTTTGATTTTCATTAGAAATATTCCTATGATCTGCCCTAGTCATTCCTTATCATGGTCCTTAATCAAAACCCTAGTCTCTAATTATCAGAAACTCAAAATTTCATAGTCTTTCTTTACTCTTTTGCTGTTGGTATTCTTACTTTGTCAATTGATTATCATATGATTGAGATATAAGCTAAAGACATCTGAGGCATCAGTGATGAACCAAGCCAAATGAAATTTATTGCATATGGTCAGACCACAATTAGCATTGAGACACATAGGCCTTTGCTTATTTTTACCCAATTGACGAGATAAGACTAGCTATAGTATTGCTTTGACTAGCAGCACATATTTTGTCAAGCAACCAGTTGTAGGACTGCAAAAAACCGGATATATTCATCTATGCTAGTTATATGAGCCATTCTTAAAATACTCATATCTCACTCAAATCTTAACTATATAATACAAATTTGTGAGAAGAAGGGCTACACTATCACAGGACCGGCTCTGGCTACAACCAGTATACAACTGGTTGTAGGACTGAAAACATCTGGAAATATTCATCTATGTTAGTCATACGAGTCATTCTTTAAATGTTTATATCTTTCCCAAATCTCAACTATTTTCAAGATTGAACCACCAGTAGAATTGCCTAGATGAGTACTATTTATATATAGGCATCCAGCTTCACAATGGACTGGTTGAAACCAGATTTGGATCAGTCTTTTATTTTTTGCAAAGTTAGGCAACTGTAGCTAGACAGGCCTAAATCTGGCTGAGGTAACTGGCAACCAAGGTCTGGTCTAATTTGGTCCAGTTGTGGTCCAGTTGTGGTCTTTGCTGGTCTTGCAACTGGACTTTTAAACTCTGATCAGATGTGTATGCTAGATGTACTAGATAGACATAGTACTAGTTAGTATATCCTGTATGCACCAGATAGCATGTCATACAGCACATTTCCATGGTGCCCCATTTACTGGCCCACTCATCTCTATTGTGCCTTATTTACCAGCCCACCTGTCTCCATTACACCCTATCACCTTAGCCCACCCACTCATTTACATAGCATGTCATTTACCAGCCTACCTGTCTCAATCACACACTGCCATTCATAAGTTATTATATAGTACATTGCTATATTACCATCTATACTATATACCACTGGCCCATCCAATTACATTAGATACACACTACTCTCTGGCCCATCTCTATTGGTACATTGTCATCCTCAGCTACCCTTCTTAGACAGGTGAATTCACTGAATGGGCTTGAAATTATTATTGAATTAAAGAATTTAGTAAATGATCCACACAGGACTTATATGGCTATTATAACCAAACCCACTTTCTGATTACATAATATAGTCACAAATAGATTTTTTGAGATACTTTAAGCAAGTTAGTGTATCATAGAGGTATAATAGATAAAACATTTTAAAAATGTCTAATTTTGAAACAAAAATTATCATAAGGTCTGCTTAGTAATCCAAAAAGTGAGAGATGATAGATCAAGCTTAGAGGGTAAGAATTATGATCCTGTACTTGGAATTTGAATTTATGGTGTCTGTTCCATAGTCACAGAGTTATGAAAATTGGTTCTGTAAATGTAGCATTCTTCTGAGTGTCAACTCTATAGTTGATGTGAAACATCCTTTCCAGACTAGAGAGGTTGGGTGATGTGACTGGAGTTTGCTCCCAGGTAGTGCCATCATCTTGTATATTGTCCTGGTGCAAAAACAAATTATCAGATATGGTTTCTTAAGAGACTGCTTTGTTGTCATCAACTTTTTGTGTGACAGGAATATCATCAAGGTTGAATGAGTAGGTAACATTAGGATCAGAGTTCACCTCATTATCCAAATCAATATTCTTGTTGGATCTGTTGAATATATAAACCATTACAAAGACCAACATGATAAATACCAGTTAAAACTGACATTGAAGTAAGGTTAATTGGGATCCATAAAGATTGAAGATGTGAATAGAGTAATAACACAAGCACAAAGGGTATGAAACCTCTTTGAAAAATTACAGGCATTAAATAGTTGCTAGTTCAAAACAGAGTTGGGGGCATCAAGAATACAATTAGTGGCATTGATGGTGAAATTGTTTTACTACCAAAAGATAATCTACTGATCAAGAAAAGTGAATAGTGGCTAGTACTCAGACTGCAATGTATTAAATGTGGCACGAGCATTTCATCAATATAGGCACTGGAAACATAATTTAGTAGTGAGTGAGATGTACTGATATTGTTGGGTGAAACACATCTGATTTTTTAAATAAGCAATGAAAAGCTTCATATGAGTTGAAGGTTAGAACTTAGTCTACTCTATAATCTTATAGTTATACATGTTTAGTTCCGGAAGCTAAGATAAGGATAGTTGTTGAAATTGATAGATGTAAATAATATGACCCTCATGAATAGTTATATTAAGAAGAGTTAGGTTTTGAACTTGACAGTGTATTATGCAGTGATGAGAGAGGAATAGTATGTGGTGTGGTGAAAAGAAATTGTGCTATGAAGTGTTACTAGTTATTATTCTATAGCATGATTCAACCAACTAATGCATAAAATGAATCAGATATAACTTGTTGTATCATCAGTGGATTAGATTGGAATATGTATATGTTACAGAGTGC
Organism: Suillus occidentalis; assembly: GCA_016628085.1. Taxonomy (NCBI): domain Eukaryota; kingdom Fungi; phylum Basidiomycota; class Agaricomycetes; order Boletales; family Suillaceae; genus Suillus; species Suillus occidentalis. The sequence continues at coordinate 61,280 of JABBWB010000161.1, read as the reverse complement.
TATGATAACCTCTGTAGCATGTCTGGTTGCACACTCAGATTAAAGGTCATCTGTGACAACACTTATCTGAATACATCTAGGAGTATTACATATAATTGAGTTAATTCAGCAGCAATTGACAAACTGATTATATTCAACTACAGATCACTTGAGTATAATATTACAAAATATAGACACATAAGACACAAGACAAACAATGAATGTAGAAGAAACAGCAATGATAGCATGATAAAATCAAGGAGTAAAAGCAACTACAGTGGCTCAAAAGAATGTCTTGTTTATGTGTTTCCATGTAATTGCTTGATTGTAAATCATAGTGCTAGAATATAACCAAACTTCATTATCATTATCCATCTTAACTAAGAAGTCTATGATGCTGAACTGTCTAGCCTTCTTCTTGTCCAGAGATTTCAGAACTGTGAATTAGAAAACATTATGATGTAAGCACTTAGAAGAGCAAAACAACAACAACTGAAATAAATACATACAAATATTATACTTTTGACATTTGGATGTGAAAGCACTTGATGTTATTATAGCAGACGAGTGTGTAGATCCAGAAGAGACACTACCTTTAGACTTCCCACATGACAATGCTATGTGAGTTGTAATAGGTGTGACTCTTAGGACAGAGGGATTCTTAGTACATCCCTATGGAAAGTTAGAATTAGTGTATTATGAGAGACTGAGTAATGAGACACACTACTGTAATACTGGCCTTCCATAGCTACTAAAGCAATAGATAGCTTGTGATCCTTCTCAAGTTGCATGATATTTGGCATATTGATGTTGTCAGGGCTGCTAAGTGGGCTCAATTGGGCAAGATCAATTTTCTTGAGTCCAAGCTGTAATTCTGTAGATGTGTCTAGAATATACTCAATCCTAGAAGTTCCATCATCAGGAACAGCTAATAATGTGTCATCCATATACTGGGTTATAGTGTATCAAAATTACTATGAGTACATATTGAGGAGCACCTCTTAATAACAAGACTTATATTCTCTATTAGCTAGTTAAGGGAAATGACAGGAACAATATTAATAGGTAGTGCTAGTTGGATGTTAATATAGCTACTTACATTCATTCTAATTTGAAAACAGTTTTGTTAGGATGTGACATCATCAGCCTTAAATGAACACTATAGCAATTACAAACACACTAACCATTGGTGATAATATCTTAAACAGTAGCGACTCTTTAAGATATAAATATACATCACATATATTATGAGATCTAACACTAACTCTTGGTTGCTTTTTGATATGTATAGGCTTTGGGTGAAGTTTAACTTCAATGTTTTCATTGTCATCCATACTAATATCACTATCCTTGCATGCTAGTGTCTCACTAATGATGTCTCCATCAGAGGCTCTGCTAGTAGGCCTTTCTTTCCCTAGCCTTTACTTCTCTTATTACCTTTCTAAATCACTATGTTAGATAATATGACTCCATATTTTTCCTAAATATGTGGAGGCAAGTCTTCAAGTCTTCAATATCATCCTGACAGTCTAGTTTATCAATTACATTGATATCAATATTAGATGCCCTAGGCCTTGCTTTCCCCTTGTCATTGCTCCTCTTCTTGCCTTTGTTTTTCACTGATTAAGATGCTATGACTCCATCATTATTCTAGCCTAACTATAGTGAGTCTTTAATATCTATAATAATATCAATCATCTCAATGCTACTATACAAAGCCCCAGCTTTGGCTTTCCCCTTACCTTTCCTGCTTGTCCTGGTCTTAGTGACCTTTGCTTATTTGTTAATAAGAAATTAATCAGTCTACTTCTCTGAGTTGAGTCATGGATGCATCTGCTTATTTTAGTTGAAATCAAATAAATCATCTGGTCAGTGCATCAACCACTCACCACATTCTTGCTATATGGATCTTTCGATCTTTTGTATTTAGTGATTCTGAGGTTTATGTAGTGGGTGTCTTGGTCAAATTCCATCTTGAGATTCCTACTTAAGTTGTATAGATAGTGACATGCTGAGCTTAATAAAAGAGTCTATGGACTATATTAACCAACCATATTCATACATTATAAATATCTGTATAGAGAAGCACCTCTTATCCATTCTAAATATGAGAGCTGAGTACTAAAAAGTAGCAACTCGTAATTTGAAGAAGAAGGTGGCTTATGACATCTCCAGCAATAGCCAAGAACTTCTTACCATGTCATTATATATACTTGACCTCTATTGAAGCCTTGATTTCCCTTATTTACTTAGTTAATGCCTATGCACTCATATCTCTTTTCTTCTCCCTTCCTCCCTTATGACTTCTGGTAAGACCAGGAAAGTAGTCACCCATATCACTAACTTTGCTGCTACCTCTTCTAACCCTAATCTCTCACTTACATCATTGGGCCTCTCAATCATATCAGATACCTCGTTTTACATTTAGGCAGAGATTGAATCTGCCCTCACCTCACCTGTTCCTAGCTAGAACCTTTCTGTTCCCATCTCTACTATCACAGTCATACCCCCCCTTGCCAATCTCAGGTAACTGCCAACAAAGACACTCATCTTCTCCTACACCATCTCCCTCTACCACTTCCCCATCTGCCTAGTAGCAAAACAAATGTAGGCATCACTAGCATCCACCTTGAAACCACCAAAAGAAAAAGACAGAGATAAGGTACTTTCTCTGCTCTTTTATCTCCTCCTTTATCCCCACCTGTTTCTCCTGCTTCAATCAAAAGGTAATTTTAAAAACATGACAATCTTCAAACTTATTGACATAAAAGACCACAAAAGCAAGTAAAGAATTAGAATATTACATATCATGATCAATGTAATCATTACCATAGACAGGAATCAAGTGTGCTGGATGCAAAATAAGACACTGACTATTGGTATTAAACTCTGGCTCAACCATTCATATACCAATGTTAGGACATGGCTAATCATCAATAGTTTTAAACCAACAGACAAGTGCACAAGGATAATTAACTTCCAAAAGTAAAAAGAGAAAAAAAGAATGACTTAAGCAACATACAGACTCTTAAATCCTTGTAATGTAGGATCATGTTTAACAAAAACATAATTATGATGAGTAGGTCCATTACACTGTAGAGCTTTGCATATTTACAGACTTACAATAGCCTATACTACAGCTCACATCTCCTAAGTTAATAGCACAAACTTGCAGCACCATTCTTTCATATTTTGATTAGCTATTGTTACATGGAATGATACTTTTCCATGCTTTGTGAAGCCTATGTATGTGTTTCCTGCACTTTTATTGCCCTATCATCTAGGAGCATCTATTCATTGTTCAGCAAGTTTCACTAGTATATATTTTTATATTTTGTTCATCATTACATCATATTATAGCATGGACCCTGACTTACATGCATTTTACACACCTTATCTCATGCTCAGCTTGGCTTAGTCTTGCATAGGAAGTATGTAGCTCCACACTTGTGACATTTTTACTACATTAGATTTCCACTACTTTTCACCCCACTTCATGTCATCTCATTCCTATTAGATTTTCCTATCATTATGTCTATAGCTAGAGTCAGAAGCTAAATGCTATTGAGTCCTCTTCCATTGCTTGTCTGCTATACACTTTTGCATTCCTGCACTATCATGCTTCATATGTGTAACGTTCCCATACTTTGTGCATCTTGCATCTTACATCTTATAATACAGTTGCTACATAACCTATGGATTTATGTACTTGCTTCCTCTTGGACTGAATATGCTATCTATGCAAGCATAGTAGCCTAAGGTGTAATATGGGCATCTACATATGTTCAGTATGCTAGTAAGGCTCAGTGAGGTCAAGGGCATGAGTGATCTGGTGCCAGAATTTTAACTAATTGATTATGGTGATAAAGTGGAACAACTCACATAATGACAAACTAACTTGAACATTCTTTCAACATACCTCTAAGTCCTATAGTAACATATCTCTTACAACTAGGGAACTATATGGATATGAGCAACTCATATGGGTCATAGGTGTGAGTACCCTTAGGGTGTGGGTGTGGGTCTGAAGTTGAGATACTCACATCCATACCCACAACCATCTCATGAGTATATCACCAAAATAAATTTGGTACTTTGACATTACTTAAACCTAAAACTCTAAATACATCAAATAGAATCATCATTTTGAGAGTCTAAAGCTACAAAAATACTTGAAGTTCTGAAGCTACATGAACATCTGTACAAACTCATCACAGCATACAACCAAACTTCTTCCCAACAGCCACAAGATGTGTCATGAAGCTAATAGACAAAGCCAAAGCTGCCCTTGATAATAAGTTGACCAAGCCATCAGGCCCATTATACAAGTAAAAAAATAATGATAGTAGTGTGAGAAGCACACAACTCAAGAAGGTAAAGCAAAGCCAAACACCTAGTGAGCTACTTGTTGGTATTACAAGAGCTTACTATAAGATTACCTAAAGTTGAAGCAGTGATTGCAATGGTCTCTCAAATAGGCCATCAGGCTATAGTCTAAACAGAGGAGGAAGAGGAAGCTTTACACAATGATCTGATCACCATTAGCTTAGATAATGAAGCCAACAATGCCAGAGATAATGAGAACACCAGAGATAATAAAGAGCAGAGGACTGAAGACAAATTGAGTAAGTACAAATGTCTCTGAAGACTGGGAACATAAATTGACATGAGTATATGGAATCATTAATGAAAGACTAGACATCACCTATTTATGCATTTTTTGACCCCATTCCAGTCATTCAAGAAGTTGATAAATATCATGCACATGTCTTTAAATGTTTGACTAAAGGGTGTAAGATCACATTTCAATGTTTCCTTGATAAAGAGAATGCACATTGAAGAAGAGAAATCTGAACTGTGGGGAAAACATAGATGAGAAGATGAATGCATTAAGTTCTAAATGCGAGATATGACTTGACCCAAGGACAGCTACTGAATGAAGGGAATCCTCTCTATGTGAGGGATACTCAAGTGCTGTAAAGTGCATAGATCTATGTGCAAAGAGCGAGATGCAAAAGAGAAGCTATAGAGTGAATACATGTAGTGATAACTCATGTGGATACAATTTATGGGGTCTGGCATGTGACATGAAGGTGTGTACAAGGCTTGGTGAGTAGAGATATAGACATGCAGCATGTGGTAACCTGCACCAAATTGGTCTGGTGCATGGCTGACTAATACTCTACTACAAGCCCTCACCCAATATTTTTTTTGAATTTAATCACCCAAGCACTCAGCTCAAAAATTCAAATTTCTCTTTGGTTATTCACCTGAACAGAAAACAAATATTTTCAAAGATTTAATTTTGGATTTAGTTTCATTTCAAATAGCCCAAGAATGACTCACCAAGAATCTCTCGTGTATCAGGTGACTGTCAAAATATTTCCTCTATAAATCAATCTGCGGGAACACACAGGAAACTCAAAATAATATATTGCAGAATTTAGCTTTCAACTGAAAAATATAATGAAAAACCACAAAAATATTACATACCAAACCCATAAATTACATAATCAGCATCTAGGCCCTTCTGGCCCTAGTCATGAAACATCACATGACTTAGTAAAATAAATACCACTATTCATAATACTTTTGCTTTGACTCCTCGAAGCTGACTCAGAGACTACACCCCTCTAGTTTACTGAACTTAAGTAATTCTCACCTAATTACATGGGAAGATAATAGCACAGCCACTGATTTCATGGATATAAGGACCCTTATTTGGACTGATAAAAAAAGCAGTTTTTTTACGCCTCCAGTTTATATCTGTAAGGTATGAGCCAAGTCAGATACAGTGTAAGCTGTTGAAGATTGTAGGGTGAACCTCTGCAAGATGTCAGTAAAAGTGTGAGTATGCCATACTCAACGATCAGCAGACCTGGTTCTGTTCCACTTGTTGGCTTTGTCATTGTTGTGTTTATTTCTTTGAGTTTTCTTTGTTTTACCAACTTGCATATTCCAGAATCTCTGTGTTTGTCTCTTTCATCCATCTAAGGCTCAGAGTAGCTTAGTGGGGAGACTTCAGGAGTTGATAATGGGAAGCTTGACCTTACTCATCTGAGTAGTGATACTGAGTCAGGGTTTTTATTGTCACGAGGCTTTAGCTATTGAAAGAGGACTTGGTGCTGAACACCAAGAATGTCCGTTCCTAATTCTGTTTAATACTTATTGTGAGTTCCTTGGCAGCAGGTTTAATATTGGTGTAAAGTCCGGAGAGCAATTAATCAGTCCTAACCTTTGATCCTACCTGCTTGTGCTTTGAGAGGGACCTTTATTGCTTCACACAACTTTCTGGTGGTACTGTTGCTGTGGGACAAGAGCTTTGGGTGATCTTCTTTGATGTCATTGTTATTATTCTGTTTATTTTCTTTGTTATTGTTGTTGTTATTGTTTCCATGTCCTACACATCATCAAGTTGACTTACTCACTGCTGACCTCACAGATATTCTGCCTGCTGATTGTATCTTTGAGCATCACTGAACAGCCACCCACAAGTGACCATGTTATTAGTCATTGGTATTTGTCTGAATCACTGACCATGGAGATATTTGATTTTATAGGTAGTTATCTATAGAACATCTATCTAAGAAGACAATATCAATGAAACTTCCCACATTACAGCACTCATTACCCTCAGCTCTATTCAAAAGCTCCGAGACGATTCCACTGATAGCCATGCAATCACCACGACCACGTAAAATGAACAACAACACTACCCCAGGGTGGTTTTATGGTAAAGCGGACAAGAATGCCCAAACTTCTTGAAGGAAATAGATCGGTACATTATCCTCAATGATCTGAAGACAGACACAGTGAAAATCACTATGTTCAGCACACTCCTTTCTGCAGGGTCAGTTGTAGACCTATGGTGGACTAAGCTAGATAGCGCAAAGAAGACAACATGGCCCAATGTGCAAGCCATGTTCAATGTCAGATGGCCAGCAATCACCATTGCAGAAAAAACAGGCCTTGACTATCAGCACGAAATCTTAGCACTGCATATTGACGAAGAAGACTTAGGGACATAGGTCACAGTAGCTGGAGTTCTGACCTGGGCTCATCTGCAGTTCCATGCTAAGTTACAGCAACTCATTGCTGAAGCAGGGTCGAGCGAAATAGCAGGACTGGTTTACCAAGTCTATGAGAACATGCCAACAGTGATCAAAGAGCTCACCACCCCAGAACTCACAGACTAGATGAAGTTTTTAGACAAGATCAAAAATATTGATACAAATAAGCTGCAAGAGAAGATGGATGTAGTGAGAAGAAAGAAGGAAACAGAGAAAGTGCAGAATGCTCATCTAACCAGACTTGAAGGCCTACAAATGGATGCGGTTAAAATCCTATAACTACAGCTTCAGTGCAGCAACCTTGGAAATACCTCACCAGGAACTATGTCATCCAACCCCACCCCTCTGCCAACAACCAACACAGCATCTCATATTTGTTATGTACCTAGAACACCAACAGCCAGACCACCGGCACATCAACATCAACCATTATCGCTGGAGGAAGGAGACTTACTATGCAGCCACATTAATGACATCCCCTATCAACCTGACACTGCCACAGGTATTGCAGTATATCAGGAACAACTTAAGCAATGGTTTATGAAGCATGGACAAGATGGTTGAGTCAATAAAAACATGTAATTCCCTCTCTGTCCTGGCAGTGCAATGATATGTTCAGAGGAATGTTTCAAATGTAGATCACATAGTCACATAGCCGGAGCATGTCCAGCACCAGAGGCATCACAGCTGCTCATTCAGGAAAAGATATGGCACAGTATCATGGCATAAGAGCTAGGGAACTTTAACCATGCTACACAGATTGATCTATTGCTCAAAGACGAGCTCATGCAGCAATGGGAGCAGAGAAAGGCCAAGGGTCATCAGTGTAGAGGAACACCAAATGACCTGCAGAGAACACATACCTCACACAGCAGAACTACCAGTCCTTATATGTGAAAAGGCAACATATGAGGACCAGCCCATTAGCCCCATCAAAATCACACTAAGCACAGAATCTACTATTGTATCAGCAACAGAAGAATGCAATGTTTTTGATTTGTACTCGACAGATGACATGAGAAGCAATGAACCTAACAACCAATCCTACTGACCCTTCTTGTAATGTCTTATTTATGACAAATGTGATGTGTTCATCGGTTTTTAACCGCATTAAACACAAATTAGGCAACTGGGGACCATCGAACAAGAAGCTTTGAATGGCCAATGAATCCATTAGTCTATCCGAAGCTGTATGGAAGGGAGAGATTATAGTTGGAGGTATCCACACACAAGGAGAATTCGAGGTCTTTCAGAGTGGCGGAGGCTGGATGTTTTTGTTTGGCAAACCATTGCTGAAAGCCTTCAAAGCAGTCCATGACTATGAGCCAGATGTTGTACAGGTCACAGGAATCGGAGGCACAGCAACATTGTGTAACCACTCACAAGCAACCAGAATGGAGATAATCAAAGTAGTGGACCATGAAGCACCAACATGCATTGTCATGGAACAAGAGTGGAAATGAGGGGGAATGAATCCCCCCTTGAGGCGAGTCAACAGCACAGACTTGAGATAGGAAACAGCTAACTACCCAGTCGAGGAGGTCAAAAAAGAAACCACAGGAGAGAATCATGAGAGGCAAGAGCAGAGAGTCCAAGGCCAAAGGAGAGCAGGCAAGAGAGGGAAGATGAGGAAAGTATGGATATTAGTGAAGCACGCAGTGGCGAGGATAATTCAAGGACGGCGATACAAGAGGAGCTGAGAATGAGTACATGCCCAGAGAGCACAGAAAAAGGGGATTGAAACACTCCCCTCGAGGGAAGTACCACCTGCAATCAAGTTAGTAAATCAGCAACAGAATACTGACAATATATCCATGTCAGAGCCAGAAATTGCAATATGTATCACAACCGACAAAGACCAGATACTGGACAAGCAGCTAGACCCTCTCCTATGAGAAATCCTAACAGACTTCTTGTGGGATAACACAGCAATCTTCACATGACTTTCAGGCCCCCACAACCCACAATGTGTTATCTGGATAATGAAGTGTGTTCAATTTTGAAAAGATCTCACTCCAAAAGACCTCAAAAGCGCAAGGAACCTTGTTGGCAATTATACAGACATATTTGCAGGATCACTGAAGGAGGTCTTACCAGTACCTGGAGTAATCCATAAACTCAATATCTCAAATGGCACGACATTCAACCTATGGGTTCAGCAATGTCCACTCATGCCACCACAAATCCAATTTGTACACGAGAAGGTTGATGAAATGTTAGAGGCAAGCATCATTGAACACGCATCACCAGAGTTAGTAAAGTGTTACATGAACATGGTCTTGGCAAAGAAGGCACATGAGCAAGAGAGAATGACCTTGGAAGAATTGCAACAGGCAGTGAACAAGCAATATGAAGCACATGACCAACCCCCAGCACCCACACTGCCGGAAAGAGACATTGACAAAGGACTGGACAAAAGGAAGGTATCCACAGAACCACAGAAGTGGAGGATATGCCAGAACTTCAATGAGGTCAACTGTCTCACCACGATCACACCAATGCCTCAAGGTGACATATGAGCAAAACAGCTGCAACTTGGTGGACACAGATATGTATCAGTCTTTGACTTTGCATCAGGATTTTATACAGTTGAGGTCCCAGAAGAATCGCACCCATATACTGCATTCTATATCGAAGGGAGAGGTTACTTTTGGTACTGAAGAATGCCAATGGGATTGACTGGAGCTCTGTCAATCTTTGCAGAAATGACAGCCACTCATTTGTACGATCTAATTGCTGATGGGACCATGGAATTGTTTATCAATGATGGAGCATGCATGGCAGATAGCTATGAAGAAATGACAAGGAAGTTAGAACACATTCAAGCACTGTAGAGAGTGCAACTTATCACTCTCATCAACAAAGTGCTGACTCTTTATGACGGAAACCACATTTGCAGGGGCAACAGTCAGACCACAAGGCATACAACTGGACCTCATGAAGCTCATAGCAATCATCAAATGGAAGCAGCCAATAGATGTATTAAATCTTGAATCATTCTTAGGACTAACGAGTCACTTTCATGATCTGATATAGAGCTACTTGACAAGGGAAGGCCCACTGTGAGACCTGATGAAAGCGGCACCACTTACAATGCCATACACAAAGAATAGTTATTGATGCACTCTATGAGAATTCAAACTGCATGACCTATGGGTAGAGAAACACATAAGAGCCTTCCTAGATCTCAAGGCAGCACTTGTTTCAAAACCCATTCTTTAGGCCCCACAATATGATGGTTCAAACTTTGTGGTAATGTTGGACAGATGCATGGAAGGATTCACGGCAGTCCTATCACAATACATGCACACCTAAAGTCCATCAGGGAAGTGGACTGAAAGACTTTACTCCATTATGTTTGCCTTGAAACATACTTCCTCAACAGAACAGAACTACAAACCCTTCCTATTGGAGCATGCAGTGCTGAAATTTGCATTGGATAAGTTTTCTAACGTCATCTGGGGCTTTCTAATTGAAGTAGAAACTGACTATCAAGCCCTAAAAGATGTCCTAATTAGCAACAGACTAAAACTGCACATGTGAGATGGCAAGACGGCATTTTAGCACACAATATTGTCAATATCAGTCACATACTAGGAAAGCTCAACATCATTGCCAACAGACTTAGCTGGCAGTGGGAAGGGCACCTCCAGAACATAGAATTACTGGACAGCAGTGAATGGACCATCAGCAAGGATTAGGAAGCTAACTCAGGACTGATCAATGACTTACTCCAAGTATCCACAGGTATCAAGGAATCCACGACATCACAGTTATTGCAATAGTTCACAGATGAACCAGTATTCCTGGAAGTGGTGGAAGCTATGCTTAAGATGGATCAGGGAAAGGAAGTCAGAAACAGGAAGAGAGCACGACACAGAGCATCACAATACCTTATCGAAGATGGGAAATTATGGAGGTTGCACAGAGGAACAGCAGTATGGGCATGTAGTCGAGTTGAATGCATTATGAAGGTGGAAGCTAAAGAGTTAGCAATCAAGCAACATAGTGAAGAAGGGCACTGGGGATGTGATGCCATCAAAATTGCTCTTACTGACCGCATCTATAGCCCAAAACTGGATGCGTCAATCCTAGCAGCCATAGGTGACTGCGCAAAATGTAAGAATTGTGGTATGCTGCACCTTCACTCGTTACTAGAACCCATAACTCATCAACACCTGTTCCAGCTGTTAGTAGAAGACTGCCTCACACTACCCAAGGCCAAAGGATTCCACACTCTAGGAGTGTACCTTGACACCTTCTCCCAGCATGTGTGGGCATTCAAGTATAAAACTGTAGGAATGGCCAAGACAACCACAGACAGTCTGAGACAGATCTTCCACAACTTTACAGCTGTGGAAATGTTCATATCAGATGGTGGACAGCATTTCAACAATGCTGAAGGGAAAGAATATTGTGCTCAGTGGAATTATGACACTCATATAGTAGCTGTGTACTCACCATAGGTTAATAGCCTAGTAGAGGGAACCAACAAGATCCTATTACACATGCTCAAAAGGCTCTGTGCATCAAATCTTGAAGAAGACAAAGAGACGCCCACATGGGACAACCTGCCACTCAATTGGCCAGACCATCTTGATGATGCAATCACTGCTCTCGATCACTACATACTCCCAGCTCTAAAGTTTTCACCCAAAGAGCTACTTCTAGGGCAAATAGTCAACACCCCATGCATAGACCTCAGTAATAGCACATCAGACGTGAACACACATGGTGTAAGTGGCACAGCAGCAACTGGATGGGTATGATGCCGCAGTTAGACATACAATCAAACACAAGGTTGCATTCGACAAACAAGTCCTGGAGCGCAGCCCAGGTGAGGTCATCTTCATTCAAAGGCAACTGATTCAATTCTATCATAGCAGTCTAGATTACACATTTGATGCAAAATGAAAGCTCCTACCTAAATGGTCACCTCCCCACCAAATCACTTCTCAGCTACAGAACTTCTACAAGATAGAGATGCTCAGCAGAAATGCAGTGGCAGAAGAGTTCTATGTAAGAAGGCTGAGAGCATTCAGACCAAGGGAAGGGACAAATTTGGCTGAAGATCAAAGGGTTTTCGAAGAAGAACTAGTACAATGACAGACAGAGGAGGATAGCACTAGAGAGGAGGCAGAAGAAGAACCAAACAGAAGTCCAAGAGAAAACGAAGAAACCAGTGATGCAGAGGGAGTAGATAAGAATGATAGTGAAGAGGATGCAGAAGGGGATAATGATAGTGGAGAAGAGGCAGATGATGACAAGACAGAGAGGAAACCAGATTAGGGAGATCAACAAAGTGGGGCATCAAGGGCGCCGCCAGTCTTTTTTCAAGGGGGGCAGCCAGGGAAGGTGTTTGTCAAGGTTTTAGGCATCTTAGTAAGCCAATAAGGCGATCCCAGATGTTCAAGTAGTTATAGATGACAAGAATGAATGAGCATTAGCTCACCTCCTCATTAACCCAGGTACCCTACCATATCGTAAGGTTCTATGACTGTCTTTGTCTATAGTTGAACCTCATATTTGTTAATAACTATGCCACAGCATTAAGTAAAGATACATACTTTATAGTTTTTATCTAATTGGCATGCTACTCTACTAAGTCATTTCTTAATAGATGAAAAATTTAATTCATACAGTGCAGTATGTAGTGGATTAGTGGCAGCCAAGGAATGATTCTTCTTCATCTTTTCATTGACAAGTAGAGTGATAGATGCAGATTCTAATAGGGTGGCATTAGAATTCATGGGTAAAGTGAGGAGACTGACTGGTAGTTCAATATGAGCTATAAATATGTCAATACCAGCCATGATTGAGAAGATCCAGAAACTGTTTAAAGATCCAAGCGAGTTATAGACTGAGTAGAAAGGACAAATGTACTATGTTCACTTCAGTCATAATATACTGATTATTGAGGTATCTAGTAAAAGGATTGCCACAATTATTGTCAGTATGGTTAGTGATAGCTATCACTAGACGAGACCAATACTACTCCTTTAATAACTCTCTAATAAATTTCTCTATCTTACGGTGATACTTGCTAGCCTTCTACGCTGTTGCAATGTTGAACTCAATCTTGACATAACCCAAGCCGCCACAGGGAAAGTAAGGCTACAAGAATTGATGGCCTAGTTTAAACAGTCTGCTGGTAATGTCAACATCTATAAGGGAGAGATGCACAAAGAAAACGGGCATGGATAAGATTTGAGCTCACATTGAGAGCTTGAGGGTCACTGTCACTAGAAGGAATTTATTGAGTAATGGCCTGCCATTGTTCTGTATGACTTGGGAATCATACATAGACATGTCTACCCTGAAAAGACAAGGTCTGTTAGCTTAGTCCACAGACTAGTCAACCCATACCTTGGTATCAAACCTTGGTCTATAGTTTTGGTTATCTGCTCTAGGATTCAAAATTCCAATATATTGCAAAGAAAAGTCATATGCAAGATGGGAATCACATTATGACCTAGTTGATAAGAGAATTAAATAAAGTTCAAGGTATTTTCTTACCTTTGGCTTATTCACTTTAACTAAATAAAACCATGGAGAAAAGTTTAAAACTGATCAATATATATATATAAATTTCAAGTATTGAGTTCTCTTATTGTGTTATTATTTCTGTGAAGTTTTCTCTAGTGTGTCCTTGATTTACTTTTTCATTAGGATGCTTTGACACTTTGGGTACACAATGATTCATGTATGATGTCATAGCTCCATCTTTATTTCTATTTTATTTGTTTAATTGGATTTTACCTAATATTCTGATTGGTCCTCTCTTTATTATATTGACTGTGTACTTACATAATTTTACCACACAAAATATATATAAGGAGAAGCCCATTCTCCCCAAAAGAATTGATCTCCTATTTGTATCAGTCACATTCACAGAAATTTCCACTTGCAAAGTTAGTCACTTTGAAGTAGGATAAGTGTAGGGACCAGTATCCCTTGATATTACGTAATCAGTATGTGAGACCAAGTCTTAGCTGTTTATTTTTGTATCAACCAACACAAGCTTTGGTCCTCAACTTCTGAGACCCTATCTTATTGGTTCATTGTATCTTGACTAACACAAGCCTTGGTTAATGTTTGTGAGAGCATCTCTCATTTAGTCTATTATATCCTATCTAACCCAAGCCTTGAACAGCTAATTCATTGTATTTTATCTAACCCGAGCCTTGATCAACACTAACATATTATTTGAGATCATGTCTCACAGGAGCACTGTATATTCAAAAGGCAACTCAAGTGTCTAGAGGAATCTTTCCTAGACAAAGCTTATCTTTTCAATAAGAAGAGTTAGCACTGACTAAATTAATCTACCAGATTGGTTTAGTGAGCCTCTCAAGAACTCACACATTATTCAATACAAAAGTGGATGAGTGTGTGATGAAGTTCATTATTTGTTAACAAATTTAGATAATCAGGTGACTTAACATGTCATGTTTATTTGTTATTGTTATATTTTTGCTTATTTGGTCACGGTCAACTTTAAATTGTTGATTGTCTTTTTCTTTCCTTTTATAATGTCCACTACATCTGTCCTTAATATTCACCCATCCACACCATCCATCATCTATCATCCATAGCATCTACTACAACTGTCCTTCTTCTCTCATCCAACACACCTTCCTACAATGAAAAGCATTTACTAAAGTCACACTAGATAGAGTGGGGTAGACCCTTTTTTGGTAGGTCTCTCTTTCTTTTGTTATTTTTGTTCTTTCTTATAGTCCTTTACCTCTAGCTCAGTGTTAACTGCTGTGACTTTTCTTAACAGTGCATATTCTTCTTTGTGAACTACCATCTATTTTGGGGGGTGGAGGAACTTTTCTAGCTATGTATGATTCTGTTGGAATTACTGCCTATTTATTGAGTCTGGGGGCTTATGGGGCTATGCATGATTCTATTTAATATAATTGAATGTAAATGTGACATGATTGACTTATTATTATTATATACTATAGGTCTGACAAATATCATTTGATGTCTACATAACTAGTATTCTGCAACTTCACAATAATATATTGTCAATTGAAATACAATGCAATATGGCAACATGACCAAAAGGCACTCATCAAGAAATAGAAGGGCCAAATACCCTTAACAAAGATCTAGACAGGGAATATGATGGAAGACCTGTGGAAGCATTTTGGTAAAGGAGTAATATAAATCAATGATGATTGATAGTGTATGGAGGATATGCTTGAGTAGTGGGGTGATGTAAAATAAGAGAGAAAGTTGTTTTATAATAGATAGACTAGAGGATAGTAGTGTAGGTTGGAAATGATAAAGTACTATGCAAGATTGAAAACACTGTGTTTTAACTACTAGTTTGATGATATCAATCTGTTCCATTGATGGACTTAACTGCCAGCTGAAAGGATTTAAAATGATTGACTCTTAATGACAATATATAATATAAAGTTGGCCTTTGCACAGTTCTGATCTCTGATGAGATTTGTTGCATTCTACTGGACTGTCTTACTCATAATAATACGAATTGTGATTAGAAAATATTAATTTTACTCTGACATGTAAGAATGTAAGAAATGGAAAAGGATGAAGCGAGATACATAGAATGTACCTTCCACTGCCTAGTTTGTTAAATCATATCTGCTGTAATATAAAATTTAAATGACACACATGGGAAGCTATTGTAAGAATGGTTGAATGAGACTAGTTTGATTGAGACATAGCATCACTACATATAGATAGAGTGGTTTGAGGTTTAAAGTGTGAGTCAGCAGAAAGACATGTGGTGACTGATCTTATGATTTGGATGATATTTTTTGCACTAATTTGTTCTATATTTGTAAAAATATGTTTTAAGAGGGTGATTCCTACTAAAAATTGTGCATCTATGATGTGACAGTAGCCATATAACTTTCAGTTTGAGTTTAGAACAGCAATGGACTACAAATTTTAGGCTCTAGGGCCACCTTGGCCTTGTTACTATATGGATATATAGCAATGATTACTCAGGCCTGTGTGTAACTATGAGCTTGTATAGATTTTAATTAGATTTCTCCTAGGCAAATATAACATACTTATAAAATGATCCTCTCAATCTCCTGTAAGATTCATAAGTTCTTTGAATGTTTAACTGTACCATTGCCACCTCTATTTACAATAGTTGAGTTAGAATCTTTATATAATTTAGTGAGGTACAATATAGAAACTTTGACTATCACAGACAAAAGGCTTATCTTTTGGTTATCATATTAGACAAGATTAATCATACTATATAAATAATTATATGGTCATGTTGCTTCTGTATGAAGACTTTACTACTAACCAAAGGTACAGAATTGTGATTGTGGACCAGTTTCATTCATCATACTAGAGCATTTGATAAAACAAGGACTCAGCCATCATTTTTCTAGATGTTTGCAGCTTCTACACTTTCCTTGTGAACATACTATTTGTTTTAGACTGTTGGAAATGGTAAAATCCAGCTGTAGACATTAGTGGAACCACTATCTGCATGTTGGACATAGCCTATCTGAACATTGAAATTCAGTAGATTATATTTTTTAAAATATCTTAGATATTAGGCTAGAAGAAATCTTAAAGTTTCTGTATATCTTGCTTGAAAGACTAGAGAATTTGTTGAACTAGATAAAACATGATGACTGATATTTTTCATTTTGTCATGATTGTGTAAATGAATATGATAGTGCTAAGATTAATTGCATTGGAATAGTGGCAGAAGTATTGTATTCATATGATCATGCATTATGCATATTCTGAGCTGTTGTTCAATAGATTTGTCGTAAACCATGCATGTAGGTTATTTGTAAAGAATTAGGATAATATTGAAGGGGTAAGTGTATTATTATCTAGTTCTAGTCCCACTGCTCATTTATAACTGCAAACAAAGGTGTTATTAATTTAAAATGCTCCTGGACTACAACTATCAGAGGATAAAAACAAGTGAGACCACTGCAATAAAGAAGCTTCTGATAAGAATATTAAGGGAATTAGTGAGTTTTTAATTGTGCCTGTAGAAGAACATTTGAAGTCTATTGTCTGTTCAATATATTTACTACCAAAGGCCAGCTCACAGTAGCTTAGACTCTTTATAATTATATAGTCACAATCCATGAAAATGGAGAGATATTCATAAAATACCTTCACAACCTCTCTATTCTTTTAGTTTAGCATGAAATTAAGAGTGTCATCAAGAAAAAACAGCTGTATAATTTTCTCATGATAATCTAGCATATAATTGAATTTTAAAGTGAGTTATTATATAATTTGATCTATTGATATTTCTGAAGATATTATGTACCTTCTAGTGTGGTAGCTACTAAATCTCATACAGAATCACCTAGAACCCTGAGACCTTCAGTATCTACTCAAACAACTTGAAAGATATGATCTAATACATGACTTGATAGAAGGCTAGATTCAATGGAATCCATATTATAAAAGAACCAAGAAATGTCTATAATCTACCAGCATAGTACTTTGGTTTTGTTATTGCTGAAGGACCCTACTTTTATGGTGTTAACTGCTGTGTTACACAAATATCTTTCTGTCAGTTTCAGATAATGACATTTCTTCTATGTATATAAATTTCTGCTTTTTGCTCTATTAGTAAGACAAATATAGTTCAATAAACAGCTCAAGAGAGAGAGAGAGAGTGATGATCATATGGTCATTTGAGTGGGTTAAGAGTATTCTACAGTATAGCAATCTTTTCACTTGTTGAACAGATAGTGCCAATGGTAGATGGTAGTCTACCAGTAATGTCTTATTGGTATAACAGGATGATCTAAATATACATAATGGTTGGTGAATGCATATAGGCAAGTGTTTCCACAGATCTGGTAAACATGGCTGACTTAATATACTCTATGATAGGACATTTTGCTTGATATCAAGTAGTATTATAGAAGAGTGGACTTATAAGACCAGGGTATCAAGTATCTTTCTAAGTTTAAATACTCATTTACAAGGTTAACCTCAAGGTGTTATATAGTCTGGTTGATGGTGGAAGTATAGATGATGGCGGCAATAACATTGATACTGACACTAATGACACTAATGACAGAATAGGTGGTTGGAAGGGCAGCAGGATGAGCAGCACCTGCTAAGATGCCTGGAAGGAAGGCAGCTATACTAGTGGCCAAGAAAGAGAGGCTAAATCTGTTATAGAGACAATGTAGTGGTAAAATGTATAAGTGAGGTCTTCTAAGGTGTGGCACTCATTTATTCTCAGGGGCAGCACTAATAGTATGAAGCATGATAGTTGTGGCACTAGTAACAAATTTCTGCTTCTCTTGATGAAAAGACTTGGACACTTCTGCACATTCAATATCCACCTTCTAGTGAATGAAGGGGTCACCTGGTGTGCATGCTGTTATAATTAAAGTTGTAACCATCTGCATTACCCATTAAAATAAGAAAGAACTTACCTAGGGACATTTGTGAGGAAGGAATGAGTTTGAGGACTGGTGGAAATTTAGTCTAGAAGGATATTTAAACTCACTCTAAGGTACCTATTATATATTATTAAGATATAAGAGCAGCATAGTAAATTTAAATAGGATACTACAAGTTTGGAGCTTCACATAACTGTGACCTCCAGACTCAAGGATACTTACCCATATACTGAATAGGCTCTCTTGTATGGATCTGATCTGAAATATGATAAGCTTTATAATCTCTTTCCCGTTCATATAACATTAAACGCAGCCTATTCCTCTATTTGGTATTCCTTGTCCCTGGCTTCTTGATAATTGTTTTATTTCCAACTATGTTTCTTGATCCATTTACTTGTGATGAATCTCTAGTTATATTTGCTGATCCAGTTACTTATGATTTTAACTTCTGGCTTTCATTAATTAGTGATAGTCTTTGTTTATGCTTCATATGTAGCTTTCAGATTTTTACTTACCTACAGTATATAAACCCTCATAACTGCATATGAGCATCAAGTGAAAACTAGGACTTTGCCCTCTCAATGTTACTGCAAAACTAAAAGAATACCTCCATGCAATTGTTATACTTCCCTTGTTCTATGTGCTCTTTGATGGTTCAAACAATTATTTTAGCTAGTATAGACAGTTTTGCTTCTTCACTAGTACTATATACCAGTAGCTTTCTGAACATTCTTACTGCCATATGCTGTAGACCACCTTAAAGATGAATCTGACAAATAGGCATGCCCTTCCTTTCTTATACACCAGACTAACATGATATGCAGGTTGCTCACTATTGAAGTTCTTCAACTATGGCAAGTAGCACTGAAAGCAATAAGTGTATGGAGCAAAAGTAAACATCCCTTTGAAGAGGTAGTACTTCTTTATAGACATGGCTTTCATATCAGAATAGTTGATGTTATTGACTTTCAGGACAAGTTGAGTGCTCCTTTCAAAGTAAAATAGGCAATAGCTTTTCAACACCACCATATACTTGTTCAGTTGAAAGGTGTAAAACAGACAATTTATTGTTGCATGATTTACTCAATCTGCTCTTAATACAAAGATGTGAGAATCATTGGGGAGTGATAATAGAGACAGCAATTGTACCCTCAAGGAAGTGGATACAGATGGTTGGGATACAAACTGGCAAATCAATCAGTGTAGAAGATAGAGTTAATGAATAAATAGAATCATATCTTAAAGAAGTCCTCATTCTTAGATCCTGATGCACACTATAAATGATAATAAATAGTCAGCTTTAGTAGAGTAAGTAATATGGTAGGATAGTGATTGACAAGTTGGTGGACCCTCTCTGTGACATTGAGAATCATGGCTTAAGACTAGGTTATCTGCAAGATAAAGACATTGTGCATCTCATTACTATTCTGGAATACTGCTTTTGTTGCATGTATAGATGTAGGCAAAGACATAAACACAGACATAGGTGTAGATGCAGGTGCAGATTGCTATTATGTTATATGAATATACAGTCAAAACTCAGAAAGCTGTTAAACTCACTCTGTTGACATCAGACCTTTAGAATAATGTAGATGCTGGTATAAATATATGAGACATGGTCTATATAGAGTACCATTGCTGTCAGAGTCTTCTAACACTATAACTAAAGGGGTATTGATGGCCTTCATGGAAAATCTTTGTATTAGGCTGTCTGGAGTACAAACATCACAAGAGATACCACAAGGCTTATCTGTGCAATAGATAGTAAGATCTATACCATTCATGCAGAGAGTAGTAGAGTACCACCAATATTCATTACCATGAACCATATCATTCAGTTCATCTATGCACCATACCTTCACTATCTTTATCCCATGGAATGAAGCTATTTCAGTAGCATCAGTGACAAAAAACACATATGACTCCTTTTCATCTCTACTAGCATGGCCTAGTATCTGGTTGTTGACTAAGAGTCTATAAGTCAGCCTAAAAATAACTATGTATCAGACATTGGACCTGTCTATATCAAAAATCAGACATGAGACACTTTAGAGAGGAGGGTGAGGGCACTGATTGATAAAGATGTTAGTTATATAAACCTCAAGTGTGTGATAATGTATCATTGATAATCACTTAACAAAACCATCATGGTGCCGAAGACAAAAGAAACAACTAACACAACTGAAGATAAGATATGTTAGATCTAATACTAGTATTTATATAATATTATGCACCTATAAGAACACATTCAAAGTGGACAAATATTCAATGCAGGCAATGGATGACATAGATGATCTAGCTACAAGAATAGTAGTGTTAGATAGCAAGCTGGAGGAGGCATTAATCAGAATTGGAAAAACTAATGTCCTGATAAAGGTAAGGAAGAAAGAGTGAATTCAAACTAAGATAAGTATTTGAACTTTGCATCACAAGATGGTTACATGCCACATTTAGATGTAAATAATGTTTGAACTTAGGCAGATACAAATGTAAAGGGGCCACAGTATCCATATATTTGTATCTAGAACTTGATTAATTAAGGTACTTATAATGGAATGGCATATGATAACATCAATTCAAAAAGTGCTACAAGATCTAACAAAGATTATATCACAGAGATTATACTACAGGTTTCAATGTGGTCAACTAAACTTTAAAAAAAATACTAAAGGTATTGTATATTAGAAGTGAAA
This sequence comes from Suillus occidentalis, assembly GCA_016628085.1. NCBI lineage: Eukaryota > Fungi > Basidiomycota > Agaricomycetes > Boletales > Suillaceae > Suillus > Suillus occidentalis. The sequence continues at coordinate 40,142 of JABBWB010000161.1, read as the reverse complement.
CAGTTCTCATGCATGCCAAACCACCTATAGTCTAGTTAGCTAGAATGACAACAGTTAGTAACTCAACAATTCAACACTAAAGAATGCGAACACATACATGATAAATAACTACAAAATTAGCTGCATTATAAAGTCTACATTCATAATGATACTCATAAGATTTTGTTGAGAGCATCTCAATCAACTGAGTCACCAGGCATCATCTAATCACCTATGTACATCACTGAACATGGAGCTTGCTTGAGATGACAAAATACTTCTGCATGATATTATCTGTGATTATTTCTGACTTCTTGATAGATTTTGTCCTGCTACCCTTGACACAATATATAACTATCTTGATCATTATGATGCAACGACTAAGTAATGTGATTAGGAAGCTAGGACCACAAATCTCCTACAATCAACAGTGAGTTTCTCACTAAGCATGTGTTGTTTCCTTACATCTAACCACTATTATATCATCAGATTCAGATTCTTTTTCATTATCGCCACTAAGAAAATACAAGAAGTCATCCTATTTGACTTAATCTTCATCACTATCAGAATCAAGAAAGCCAAAGAAATTGTCTGATGTAGAGACACAATCCTAATGCAACGTAGGTCATGTCTACATGTATTCTGCATGTAACGTGACACATGCATAACTTAGGTGACATAAATGTGATATAGGCAACACTTGCATGACTTGCGTGTGCCTTAGGTGAATTTTCCTGTGCCTTAGCACCCTATGGTGCCTAACCTCCTGGAGTATTTTCCCATGTCCAACCAAGTTCCCATATGTGTATTTCTCCATTTATCATTTATTTTACTATCATACCATGTTTATTTCACCATGGACCCTTAGTTGCATCACATTAATGCTACCTATTTAGTTCCACACGTGTTCTTATAGGTTTTCTACCTTTTTACCTTCTTACTTTTTCTCCTTACATGAGATGACACTTCTTCTCATTACATTTTGACTTCATCAGTTATTAACTATCGAGTTTCAAGTTTTTATTATGTTTTGAACAAACACATCTTTGTGCCTTCATGCCTCATTAAGTCTCAGTATCATCTACATACTGCTTTGTAAGGCACCATGTTCACATGCTTCGCACACCTATAGCACCTTATTCTTGCACCTGTCACTTTGTTCGTGCGCCTTGCGCATTCTCCTAGAGTTGTCAGTACTTGTGGATCTCAGCTCTCTTGCTTCCTCTAAAGGATGAACATACTGCACACATATTTCCTCCCTTCAACATTTATATCAGCTGCACCCTCAGTGAGTTGAAGATCCTTCACCAATCATGGTTGCTTGTATAGCACTAGGCAGGTGTAAATATCCAAATCAATATTACCAAGATATATAATTACCAGTACACCATTAAAAAAAGAAACCATAATCATCATGCAACAAAGTATTTCTAGTGCATGCTCAAGAGCTTGCTTAGTCACTAAATCAGCAGCCTCAGTATTGATGTATTATGCAAGTTCAGTGAGATGAAGGCACATATAGTGGTAAAAGTGTTCACCAGTTGCGAATAAGGGAACTAGTATATATACACTGTCTCTAGTGGCATGATCCTACATGACAACAGGACAATGTTGGTTGGATGTGACATTTACAAGTTTTTGTGGCAAATTTCTGTAGATGAAGTTGATTGTGATGATCTTGTTTTGTCTTGAAAACTGCCCATAACTTCACACCAACCTTCATATATAACCAAGTCAATGTCCCTTCAGTATCATGATGAGGGTATACTAGGTATCTAGCATAGTGAAGAATTCCCCATCCCTTGACTATAAAGTTTTTAGGATGAACATTTGCTTGAATTGGAATTGAATGAGTTATTTGATTTTAGCTATAGGCTAAGCCATAGTCAATATTCCTGTATCTTCAATCAAATAATGCAATAAAAGTAATACATGTTCAACATATCTGAGTGGCTCTAGAAGTGAAACTTGAGTGAGGGGTTAGTCAAGAATGTATTATGTCTGCATTGAATTTGACATTGCATCAAAGAATGACTTGATAGTGCCACCAGTCTTTGCCTTAGCTCGATTTAGAGCCAACAAGCCATAGCTAAACTTTGTATGTAGATCAGCAATCAAACTCTAAAGTTGAGCACTGAATGAGAATTAATATTTCAGTGGTTGTCATTTTAAGCTACTGACTAAAATAGAATTTGAAAGTAATCACTATGAAAAAATTGGCAGTCTTACACAAGATTGGAAAAGTTTACAGAGGCCACTACAGCTGATAGGGAGGCCTCCAGGTAGGTTAAACATATTATGATGACTTATATGTAATAAAGCAATAGAATGCATCAGCTGACCAGCAAGAGATAGTGTGGCCATAATGAAATAGTTTTTGAGTTCTTTAAGCTTTTTAACTTGATAATTCACTATCATACTGTGTTTGAATTGTTTACCAAATAAAAAATATCCTAAAGAGGCTGGCATTAGCACACACCTCTAAGTCATGATCATTTTGACTACTCCTATTCAAATTGTTACAGTCATCTTATACCCCTATTCTTTTCTCATTATCTCCATGGACTGCATCACTTTGTACTTGTCATATCCCATACATTAACGCTTCTCATCCGGACTTCCGGAACATAGATCCGATCCGGTCCGATGTACAGATCCGCTTCTGATCCGATATACGATAAGCTTCTTAATTCATTTCCTGTTCATATAACTTTATCACAGCCTCTTCTGCTATCGGTAATTCCTTATTACCGGATTCTCGGTATTCCTTAACTTCCGGCTATGTTTTCCCTGATCCGTTTTACTTGTGATTAATTCCCGGCTATGTTATTCCATCCGTCCACTCGTGATTTCCTTCCGGCTTCCGTTGATTAGTGATAGACTTTGCTTATACTTCGTACATAGCCTCAAGCCTTAGACATTCGGTATATAAACTCCTGTACTTACATTGTAACACCTCAGTTCGAATATCATCTTAGATTGTCCTCTCTCCGTCTTCCGGACTTGAGTACTCGTTAGACTCTAGTCACCATCCGAGACTTACGGATTGTATCCAATAGTCTATATCCTCGGCTCTATCTTAGGATAGTCTTACTCTGTTGGTTTCTAGTCCGGACGCGTCCGGATTAGCCTTACTCGTCTTTCCGTTATCCGGATAACCTTCGGATATACATAAGTTGTCCGGATAACCTTCGGATATTCATACGTTGACTGGATAACCTCCGGATCTGTCTACAATATACATTCGGACCTTCGGATCCGGCACGATAGTACTTCTGAAATACAAGGGCAATACTCGGGAAAGGGGCACAGTGTACGAGCTGAGGCCAAAGCCCTTCGGATCCGTTAACCCGAGAGTACGACCTTAACAGTACTATTACTAATATCTTTTTTATCTCTGCCTCATGAACCTCCAGCTATATTATCTTGTACTATATTTGACTATTAGCTTATCTCTGACTCACTCATGCTTTCTTTCTTGTCATTCTTGATCTTGTTATCTCTATTGAGCCTGCCCTTAACTTCCATTCACTATATATATTTGTCATGTACTGCTTATATTCTTTACTTTGGTTTCACCTTAAACTTGATTGACTTACTGTAAGCATACACTTAACCTCATGTGTTTGTCTGTTGATTGGACACCACATTACATTTGACTATGTTTGGTCACTAACATCGATTCAGTATATATACCCCTTCAGCGATGTATTTGTATCTGATCTCTTACCATACCACTGAATCTATATGCTCTTCCACATTACTGTCAACTGATTGTCTGCTAGTGTTCATCACTTATTGTGGCGTTGTTCCACTTTTTTTAACGTCCAGCTAAGCATTGTTTAATTCTTGCTATACTTTGAACCAATCATTACGTACTGTATACCAAACTCCTCAGTATATCGCCAGATTGACATCATCATCCAGCAACTGCAAACTACTACAAGCTGCCTCCTTGTTGTACCCAAGTTACCTTACAACCTCCTCTCACAACATGCAGTCATGCTTGAGATATGTTGCAATCGTCATCTATCCCAATAACTGTCAACACACTTCCTAATTCCTCGCCCCCATTACAATCTCTCAATATCATCATAAACTCACCCACAAGGGCACTGAAGAAGAGGAATCTGAACTGCAGGGAAAACACAGATAGGGAGATGAACGCAGTAAGTCCTGAATGCAAGATATGACTCGACCTGAGGACAGCTACTGAGTGAAGGGAATCCTCTCTATATGAGGGATACTCAAGTGCTGTAGGGCGCTAAGACCTATGCGCAAAGGGTGAGACACAGAGAGTAGCTATGGGTGGACACGCGTGAGAGCAAGATGCAAAAGGGGATGCATGTGAGGCTTTAGTGGGCAAAGATAGAGGTGCACGGTGTGCAGCTTAAGTAAATGTCAAGAGACTGCTAAGGCAAACAAGCGGATAGCTTCTCGAGACGATCACGTGAAGTGCGAATATGCGAGGAAGTCAATTGAGTTTTAGATCAGAGCTCTACTGTGCAGTGGGAGTAAGTGGGTGGAAAAATCAACCAGGAATCAGAAATCATATGTAGAATATATGTAAAAGTTTAAGTGTTGCTAGGCACGCAGGACCAAGTGCATGAGCCAAGCAAGCTAAATATAGGCATGAAAGTATGTAATATGAGTTCATATTCGCACGAAGCGCAATGGCATGTGTATAACACTGGAGCTATGTTAGACAAAAGGATATAGTATGTGAAAATGCACCAATAGACACCAGTGGGACATGGACAGATGGATGGGTGGGCGTGTGAATCATGTGACCACATGGGGATCGTGCACGAGGCCTATCTGCAAAAAATAAATAGGTGCACGTATGCGTGATGCTAATCCTTAGAATAAGAGCAGGCTGGTGTGTGAAAAGAGAGGGAATGCAAAGATGCAGGCCTAGGAGGACGTGAGTCTCTACAGCACATACATCCACCTCCTCAACTGATTCTTCATCTGACAACTACATTGTGACCATTATGTCTGCCCCATCCAAGCTTGCATGTGTAGAACAATCAGCTGTCAACAAACTGCTAACACTTACAGTGGGAGAAATCTCTCCTAAGGTTTTTTGTGCTTGGAAGATATGCTATTGACAATTCTTTATGCACAAGGAAGTTCCAGAGAATGAGATGGTGAAGAAGGTCACCTGGGGAATGCAAGAGCCAATCATACAAGACTGGTATCTTAATGACCAGGATCACTTCAACTTCCTTTCATTCACAGATTATATTAAAGAGGTTCATGATTACTGGTTGCCATCTGATTGGGAGAACACCGTCAGGCAGGACATGTTGTCCTCAACACAAGGCCAACACTTATTTATTGAGTGGGCAGTCGAGATTTAATCCAAGAATACCCTGTTGCGTAGCACTGAATCCTACTTCACCAATGTCTACCTGAAATACCACCTCAAATCACACATGAATCCTACCCTTTGTGCTGAATATTGTGATGAACGCATCACCAAAACTGATCTACATAAGTGGATTGACAAGATAAAGATGTTTGATAGAAAATACATGCATAATGTTGTGCAGACTAAAGAAGCCACTGATTCAGCTTATTGTGCAGGTCAAGGGAAGAGTACTACTAACAAGAAACTTGCCTCTTTGACTCATCTCAACACTAAGTCTGGCCAGTTGACGTCTACCACTGATTTCTCCAAACCATTCACTTGCTTGCCTACTTTTACCAATGAAGAACAGCAACTTCTTCATGATAATGAAGGATGCTTCAAATGTTATGAACCCTTTGTTAAGCACTCATCCACTAGCTGCTCCAAAGGCTTCTCTGAAGGTGCCACCTACAAACCTCTCATAGCAGCAATGATTGCAGCAAAAAAAGCAAAGAAGAATGGAAAGGAAGTGGTTGCAGTTATCAAAGTTGAAGAAGGTCACACTGTCACAGTTGTTATGCCATCAGCTGTATTGGGTAATGGCTCTGAGTCTGATGACAAGTGTGTAGCCCCACTACAGACTCCTCATTTACATTGGGATTGTCATGTTGATGGGCCTGCTGTTTCTTCTTTGCTTGTTGTCTCTACCCTTATTGACCATGGTTCTTCTCTAGTTCTGATTGATGAAACACTCATTGTCAAACTTGGGCTATGTCATCATCAACTATCGAAACCTGTACCAGTATCCATCGCACTTTCTCAAGACAAATAATCATTTCTCCTTTCACATTATGTCAAATTTTCCTGTTCTTCCCTTGATAATACATATGCATCTCAAACTGTATGCACCATCATCACGCCAAATCTTTGTACTCCGCTCTTACTTGGTGGTCTGTTCCTTGAACATAATTGCATTATGATTGACCATGAGCTGTATATTTGTGTCATAAAAGACATTAACTATGACTTCCTTCATCCTCCAGCCGTAGCATCACTAAAGACTACAATCTCTTCATTCAGACCTCAACAATTGCTCTGGATAAAACATAATGTGGTCAACAAATTAAAAACAGTTCTTCCTGAACTCAAAACTATTGTTGATAATGAATGCAAAATGGTAAATGGTATTGATGTTGTTACAGCTATACTAGAATACATCAAAAACCTTGAGTATCAAAATGAACTTGTCACCTTGGATACAAAACTAAAGCTTGAATTCAATGATCACTTCCCCTCCGATATTCCACATCATGACACCATGCCCTCAGATGTATTGTTTCAAGTTCAACTGAAAGAAGCTAACAAAATTGTTCAGCAGCATTCATACAACTGTCCCAAAAATACTGAGCAGCTTGGAAGACCTTACTAGATTCACACCTTGAAAGTGGACACTTACGACACTTGGAAAGCAAGTGGTCTTTACCATCTTTCATCATTCCAAAGGCAGATCCAACTGTTTTGCCATGATGGGAGAATGATTTTTGATTACTGAACAATAATACAGTGCCCAACAACCATCCCTTGCTGTGCATTGATGAAATCTTGAAGGATTGCGCAAAAGGCAAGTTTTTCAGAAAAATTGACATGACTAATGCTTTCTTTCAAACTTGAGTTCACCCCAACAATATGAAGTACCTCACAATACATATGCCTTTTGGAAAGTATGAATGGATGATTATGCCTATGGGGGTCAGAAATACTCTCGCTGTACATCAATGTTGGATGACAATGGCATTGCGACATCTTATTGGTAAAATTTGTCATGTATACTTAGATGACATCATCATATGGTCACAAATGCTCCAAGAACACGAAACAAATGTATGCCAAGTGTTACTAGCCCTCTACGCAGTATTAAAAGGTGACAAAGGCTTGGACTAGGAGGCTAGGAATGAAGGAGGAGCTATGTAGTTATTAGAGACTATATTGTAGACTCATTAATGAAACAACTCACCTCAGTCTTCAATTGAAGGACTGAGGGAAGACACTTCCAAGGGAAGAGGAATAAAAAGACATTGTTGAGATGGAGAATAAAAAAGCAATGTGTAGGGTGAGTGATATTGTATGAAAATGAAATGTGTATGGAGAACGTGTTGTGATACTCCCACTCAGACACATATCACTTGATCTACATGTCATCTGCATCTTGTACAATAATACTATTATTTGAGGATAAGTGGAGTGTGAGAGAGTAACAGTGACCACAGAAAACCTTTTGAGGTAATGACTTTATGAAAATATCAGCTATCATGCCATGTGTGGGTATGTAAGGGATGACAATAATTCCATCATTGATGAGGTTGTAGATGAAATGATAGTGGACGTGTATGTATTTTGTGTGGTTGTGAAACTGAGGGTTCTTTGTCAATGCTTGGCTCCCATTATTGTCCCCATATAGGATAGTAGGTGTGATGAGTGATGAGTCAAGATCAAAATCATGCAAGAGTTGACTAAGATGAATTTGTTCTCAAGTGGCATTGGAGAGGGCAATGTACTTAGCTTCCATAGAGGATGTTGCAACAATGGGTTTTTTTGAGAGTGCTAGCGAATGGGAGATTCAAACAGGTAGTAGACATAGCCACCAATGGAATGACTGTCATCTTTGTCTGAAGCAAAATCTGAGTCAGAGTATCTGACGAGTCCTTTATCTGATAAGCCGAAGTTAAGGAATAGATGCGCAGTTCCACGAATGTAGCGAAGCAAATGGTGAAGTTGTTGATAATGCTCAACACCAGGGTTGCTCAAGAACCTGGATAATGTGGAGACCGCATATGCAATGTCAGGTCAACTGATACATATCACAAAATTGAGTTTGTAAATAACACAAGCATATGGAATATAAGCAAATTGCTGTGCTTCAGTTTCTGTTAGAGGTGCAGTGGCTTTTGAGAGTGAGACTTCTGGCACCATGGGAATACCAACTGGGCGGCAGTCTGACATCTTGGCTTCAGTAAGAATTTGCTCAAGGAATGAAGTTTGGTCAATAGTGAGAAGCTGCTTTGTACAATCTCATTTGATATGCATCCCCAGGAAGTGGCATGCCTCACCAAGATCCTTCATTTCAAAGTGCTTGCTCATTTCACCCTTGAAACTATCAAGGAATTTTCAGCAGTTAGATGCGAGAAGCATATCATCCATGTAGATCAGAAGCTATATGACTTTGTCATCCTTGTATAACACATACAAACTGTAATTGGCTTCACTGCAAACAAAGTTGAACCCTTCTTTTCACAAAAATTCATTGAGAGTCTTGTTCCACTGGCATCCAGATTGCTTTAACCCATAGATTGCCTTAAGGAGTTCCCATACCCAGTCTGGATATTCTGCATCTTCAAAACCAGGTGGTTGCTTCATGTAGATATCTTCATTAAGATCACCATTAAGAAAAGCTGTTTTCACATCCATCTGATCTAGCTTGTGGTCATGTTTTACCCCATGGAGAGCAAGGCATGTGCTGTGTCATATTGGCAACTGGTGCAAAAGTTTTTGTATAGTCTAAGTCCTCAATCTGTGAGAATCCTTGTATGATAAGGTGAGCTTTATAATGAGTTATCTGACCACCTTCATCATACTTGTAGGCATAAACCCAGTGGGAATCAACTACTTTTCAGCTAGGTGGGAGTGGTGTGAGGACTCCAGTTCCTTTTTCACAAAGTGATGTCAATTCTTCTATCATTGCACTCTCCCAGTTTGCAGATTCTGTGGATGTACAAGCTTGAGTGAGATTCTTTGGAGGCTACTTCTGCCCATCTATAGTTGTGTGCATTGCAGAATGCTTAATGTCAATTTCAGATGACATATTGACTGCAGGATTTTCATCTGCGTGACTGGTATCCATTGGCACATATGTCTAGTGCTGTTCCATCAGAATGACTTTTGTTGGAATTGCAATGGAATGTGGCAATACAGGCTTGGCTACAACATGCTGATGAGCTTAACATCATGGGACAGAAGGTGGTAGGGTTTCTGAATCTGATGGAAAATTAGGGTGACTCAGAGTAGGTTTACCTAACCTCGGTAAAGCTTGACAGAACTTCAGTAGAATATAACTTAGTAATACTCGGCACCATTGGCATAGAGTTGGAGATTCAAATGACACTTGTGATTTTTTTTAGTGCAAGAATCAAACATCGGAACTTTCCATAAATTCAAACTCCACTACAAACCACATCACATATGCCAACTGGATAGGAGTTTTGAACCCTTTGATCCCCATCATGCCTCGTCAATTCAACTATGCATAAATGCTGAATGAGATTGACTAGGCTGCCCTTGTGGTAGCCAGGGCAAGATATCAGCACGTCATGGAAGATGATGATTCTACAGACTCGATTTTGAGCTTAGACTCTTTTGATCTTACTGATAACTCTGAGCTTGATATTTTCTTGAATATCATGATTACTCCTTCCTCACCTCTTTCCCCAGCTCTCTCTGACTTTTCTGGCTTTTCTGACTCCTCCTCATCTGATGATGACACTTACATCATCACCCACTACAACCACCTTCAAGATACTATTACAACTCTCCAGGATGAAGTTGTGAGGGCTCATATACTTCACAGGCCCAGTGAACCTCTCTCACAGGCCCCACAGCTACACCTTCTTGTTCATTTCAGAGAACATCGCCCCCTCTTATTTCATCACAAATTACATGTTAACCCAGAAATCTTTGACGACATCCTTGATCTAATCTTAGGTCACCCCATTTTTCACAATAATTCCAATAATTCCCAGCTTTCTATTGCTATTCAGCTGGCAATTTTTCTCAACTGTGCTGGCCACTATAGTAACTCCATCTCTCTGGTGGATGTGTCTCAATGGGCAGGTGTCAGTGTCAGTTCAGTTGTCAATTGCACCAATTGTGTTATGGTTGCATTGCTTGACCAGCATGATGCCTTCATAGGCTTCCCTCCCTATGATTCAAGGGATTTAAGCTTGCTTGGAGGTATAGTGCAAAGGCTAGTACTTGCCCTGAGTGGTGGAATGGGATCCTAGCAGTCAATGGAACAACAGTTGATCTGTTTGCAACACCAGGTGTTTTCCACCAGGCATTTTATGATAGGAAATCAAAGTATTCGCTTGGCTGTCAAGTAAGTTTTTATTTTATTTTTCTACGGTTAAAAAATAAATATAAATTCAAGGCAGTTATTATGCCTCACAACCTTCTCATAGTCAATTATGCTCTTGGTCACCCTGGAAGCATCCATGACACTTACACATTTAGATCTACTCACATCTACCAGGAGCATGACACACTCCTACCATCTGATCATTGGATCTGGGCAGACAGTGCTTATCCACTAAGCACTTGGTGTGTCACCCCTTTCAAGAAACCTCGTAATGGATGCCTGACAGCAAATCAGAGGACCTTTAATTTTCATCTTTCTCCAGTTTGTACTATTTTTCCCTGATTTTTCTAATTTAACAATTTATTTAGGTTCGCGTCCATGTTGAACATGCATTTGCTGCATTGAAAGGATGATTTCAATCCCTTCAAGATCTCCGGCAGAATATCAATTTAGCAGATGACTTAAGGGCTGTCCACTGGATTCAGTGTTGTCTCATCCTTCACAATATGGTCATTCAGTTTGAAGAAAATCAAGCACTTACAGAAACCAGTGGCACATTGAGATGGGCCTGCCAGGAGGACAATGGTCCCCTTCCTGGAGTAGAGAATGATGGGTCTAATGGTAATGAGCAGGTGGGTGATAGATCATATGAAGGGACTCCAGGTCACACACATCGTGAGAGGTTGAAAGATCTTTTATTTGATAGTCCCTACTCAAGAACACAATGTAGGGAAGACTAGGAATAGATACAAACCACAAGCTAGTAGTACAACATAACATGAGCAACATATGTGTACCACAAAGAAAAGCAGCATCAAACAAGAATGAATGAGCAAGGCTTTGAGTACATCATGCCTAAGACCCGGAACTAGAACTCATGAGATGAGCATACTCTATCTTCAGATGCAGTGTTGCCGTCTCCTCTGTATGTGCATGTGCTAATGTATTATGCATTTTTGTCTCTGCTTCACAAAGGTGGATCTTAGTGTCCTTGGCCTCCAAGGAATGTTTATGTGCAGTGGCGGCTTCAGTATGAGTCTCCACACATTCAGCTTGGATAAATTTGTGTTCGTTAGCCTGACAAATGATATTGTACTTAAGCATATAGCATTGATTTTTGAGTTCTTCCCATGTGGCATGTTCTGACTGCATACTTTCGATCTCGTTGTTGAGCTTCTTGATGGTATCCTGAATGCTTGAAAGTTGCTTCTTCCCCTGCCTCTGTTTTCCTGTAGTGGATGCAGAGTTGGCTGGAGACATTGCAGGTGTTGATGTAGGAGCCGAAGACACTGTTGCGGCCTTGGACTACAAAGAGCCTGACAAGCAATGAGAGACTGGCTTGAGTGACCCTGTGCTGGTGCATTGCCCCAGATCTCCGAAGGAAGCATGACTATCGCGATGAGAGGTCTGTGATGCATGTGGTAGCACAAATTCAGATGGTGGCGGGGGAGTGATAGGAGGTGAAGGAGATGGTGGTGGAAGCAGCCGCTTTGATGTAGCGCATTTTGACTTTGGTGGACTATTGAGGATGGTGACATCATACTCATCACAATAATCGCATTGTGGGGAGGGAGTGGGCTGCCTAATGTCACTAAAATCCATCCCCTCCTTGTCATTATTGTGCGGGTCAAAAAAATACAACATGTCATCGTCATTATCGTCATCAAGAAGTGAATTAGAAGCATGTGGCAGTGGAGGCCAAGGAGGCTAAGGGACACAGTCAAAATATGGATTGCCAAAGGGCTGAGGAAAATAATGATGACCACCAGCAGGGGATGGGTAAGGTTGACCACAAGTGTGGGGAGAGTAGAGTTGGCCTGCAACAGGGGAGGGGTAGGAGTGATCTGCAGCAGGAGGAAGGTAGGGCGGAGGGTAGGACTGACCACTATAGGGGGAAGGGTAGGATTGACTACTAGTGGAAGGAAGGCAAGGACTAGAGGGAGACTGGGCACTAGAATTAGCACTAATAGGGTCAGGTCGAGCTCCAAATTGGGTGCTCCCAGAGCACAGGCTTTCAGAATAGGAGCTACCCACCATGCGTGAGATTGAGAAATAATTTGCAGTGTGATCCATGCCTGGGCATGATGAGATTGTTTTCAGAGACAAGGCTGGATTCCCCCTCATGACACCAAGAAGGTCATCATACCAAGAAAATTCTTTCAATATTTGCGCTGTAAATTTAATTAGTGAGACCATGATAAATAAATAAAACATGCGCACCATGCAAATTCTGCGCAGAATTGCCATCCTGGGGCATGATACCAGTGCCAGTTGCATGCAACTTGTCATAGCATTCATGATACATTTTTCTAAGGCTTTGAAACTAATGTTAGAACACAGGGGGGTGCATGTGTCGGGAAAACATACCTAGTGATGTGATTGTTCACTGAGTCTCAAAATTTTTCCGGTCCAGCTGCATAGAGGTCCGCATATTCTTCATCGTCCTCGAAAACACACTTTGCAATCACAGCACATATTGACACTTTGTCTTTGCCCGAGGGGCAGTCACTGTCAGTGTGTAATTGCTTCCCATTAGAGCAGAATAGTATTCAGCAGTCCGCTGAGTGATTGCAAAGGTGATCAATGACCTTTTGTGTGTAGGCAGGTGCTGATAGCCATTGGATCTGAAAACTAGGAGTGATATTTCGTTTTGTTTGACTTTTGCCACCTCTCCCATGGGTAACAGGCCCATTAACTTGATCCATGGACTTTTGGCCCTGTCAAGAGGGCTTCTGTAGAGCTTGGAGTCACACAGAGTGATGACTAGATGATGGTTAAACAACAGGCATGGGTTTCAAACACCATCAGGATGCCAAAGTCTGCCACATGGCTGGTGCATGTCAAACCAAGTTTGGTGGTTTCTAACCAAGCTTTACTGAGGTGTGGTCAAGCTACTCTGAGTCACCTTATTGACTGCAGGCACAGGAATAGCATTACTTGATTCAAGTTGTACAGAAGGCAGTGATACATCACAAGTGGTAGATGCAAGAATTGGATTTGCTTCTACTGAAACAGTAGACATGGGTGTTGCTCTTTCAAGAATGATTTCAGATTATTCATCCAAGTTATAAGTTCATGGCATAGGTCCCAGGTCTTCTGATGTTTGCAATACCTTTGATGCTTGGATATGTTGGTTGTATAATTTAACAAGTGGTGAAATTATGGAGTTGGGGGTTCCATAGAAGACATTCTTGTCAAAAAGAACATTGCAAAACTACACAACTTGTTAAGCTGTTGAGTCCCATAGCAAATAACCAACATCTTTAGCACATCCTAACAGGAAACACTATCATGATATACAATCATATTTGTGACATATGTCATTAGGGATGTGTGCATATGCAAGGCAGCCAAAAAGCCACAAGTGTGAAACATCCAGTGGATAACCATAAAAAAGCTCAAATGGTGTTTTGTCCTCTGTAGCTGATAATGGGAGCAGATTCTTGATGTATGCAGAGTTTAAGATAGCATACTCCCAGAATGAACAAGCATAGCCACTCTAATGGTGTGTACTTAATACACAAGTCACAATTGTCTGGTGTCCACATTCTGCAACACCATTTCTGCTGTATATGGCATGGTGAGTTCATGCTCGATACTTTTGCTCTGTAGGAAACCAGTAATGACACCAGAGGTATATTCTCCACCATTATCACTGCAAAGATGTTTTACCCACTGCCCTGACTGATTTTTAATCCAGGTCACATATTACTGTAGGTGAGAGTGAACATCACTCTTGTTTTTGATGAGGTAAACCATTGTATAGCAAGAGAAGTCATTGGTGAATGCGACAAAATAGATCTCTCCAGATGTGGTAGCAGTGTCGATAGGTCCCCAAATATCAGAATAAATCAACTCAGTAATATGAGTGGCACAATGACGAGCACAGGATAGAAACAGAAAATGTTTCTGCTTTCCCATTACACATGACACACAATCAATATGATCAGCATGTTCAACAGGTCTGTCATCATCAAGGACAAGTCCTTTGACAACTTTCTTAGCTTTGAGCAAGGTAGAATTAGCTGTATGACTCATCTGTGCATGCCACACAGTCATTGGCAATGCTATGCTAAAAAGACTAAATAAAATTTGATTACAGTTTAAATATATTCAATGTGTAAATTCATAACTTATTAAAAATTGGAACATCATATCGCACCAGGGAAAAATAAAAATAAAAAGATACAACAAAGTAAATGTTATATTTAGTGAAAATATATTTATATCCTGAACAAAATTTACATGTGGGAATGTAGCTCAAGCTGACATAAACTATGGAAAATAAATGCAAAAACTAAATTTTTGTTATCATTTTTTGTGAGAATTCAAGATGACCCAAGTCTGTCTGTGATCACACTGGGTTCAGCTTTTGATACATGGGCAAATTAGCCATTGCCCTCAGTGCATGGAATGAGAAGAAACTAATGCCTATATTAGAAAAGCTTGCAGAGTGTGTGGAGAGGTGAAGGAAAGATGGAATGATATCAGGTTGTCCTAGTATGAGAATTGATGGATTAGTGCTCTGTGAAGATGATGGAGGAATATTTGCTGACGTGTTTGGCGAGTCTGATTTTGCTAGGCAAGTGCAGCAGTTGTGCCAGATGTGATCTGTGTGCTTGTAAGATCCATATGTTGAACATTATGATCACTCCCATTTATCCCTCTTGGAAGTATCAAAATCCTTTAGTTTGGCACATTTGGTAGGTTTACCTACTTTCATTACCCTAACAGCCATGGCCATATGGTGTATGTGCAGGATTGTGGAATCAAAACTTGCATAGTACTGCTCCAAGTTTCTGATCTGGCTGATTACACCTTCTAGTGTTAGCTTTCCAGCATTGGTGTCAGTGCTATGAAGTATGAGCTGAGGTAGTGGTGCATAGAAATCAGGAAGGGCACATAGTAGCACTTGAACAAGGGTATATTTGTTGTACTTCCACTCTGCAGATTCAATGACCTTGAATTGAGCTTTGATGTCTGTGATTTTCTTAATGGTCTTGGTAAGGGAGTCACTGTTGGATGCCTTGGAGAGATCAAAAACACAGCCCATAAGACTCATAAAGTGGATGCCAACAGATGCCTGATACTTGTCCTCTAGTACCTTCCAGATGGTGGCTGGGTGAGTGACACCTATAAAATGGATAAGGTCACTTGAATGTACTACCATACCAAGAAGTCCCTTGGTTATACTTTAGCATTCTCAGAAAGATATGACATCTGCACTCATATCATATGTCATGAGGCGTTTGTTGAAGTCACTGTCCATCTCAATGGCACCTTTGATTAGGTGCTGAGGACCCTTCTCATCACTGGTAAGGAGGCAGCAAAGGTTGAAGAGTGAGAGCCAAAGGTCCATGGACGTTACTCATAAAGTGTAGTTGGAGCCATTGGCATCTAGAGGAGAGTAAGGAAAGGATATTGGGATTTGGATATTAGATGACGAAATGGTAGACATTACTGATGTAGAATGATGTGTCGGCGATGGCAACAATAGAATGGGAAGAGTAAGTGGGTTTGGTACAAGCAGGTTAGAATGATGGGGGTCAATGATGGTGACGGTGGTGTAGAACAACAAAACTGCTAGACTAGAGGCAGTAGAAAGGGCAGGTAGGCAGAATGAGTCCAAAGGACTTGAATGACTATGCCAAAGGTCAAGGGAAAGAGAGTGAAAGAGTGTATAGCAAGCTAAGAAATAACCCCAGACAAAGGAAAGACTGTATATCAGGAACTAAGTAGTGAGCTGTGAAGCTGCAAAAACTATAAAAGCTACAAATCTGAGGAAGCTGCCAATCCTTGAAGGAGAGCTATCAGAAATATAACTGAAAGTCCAGCTAATGGTGGAGGAATAGGGCAAAGATTTGATGATTATGTAAGCAGTAAAAATGTGAACATAAGGAAGGAGAAATGAAGGTAAGTGAAACTATAGAAAAACTGTCAATGTAAGCCCAGCCAGAAATGAATCTCTATAGTGGCAAGGGGATGAATAGGATCTGCGAGTCAAGTAGTGATAGAGGGCAGCCTTGTTCCAGTTTGGGAAAAGCTGGGGAGGCTCAGATAGGGCAAGTGAAAGCGAAAAAACAAGTGTGAGGCCTAGTCTGAGCCAGGGCTCATAACCTTTTAAAAGGTGATAAAGGCTTGAACTAGGAGGCTAGGAACAAAGGAGGAACTATGTAGTTATTAGAGACTATATTGTAGACTCATTAATGAAACAACTCACCTCAGTCTTCAATTGAAGGACTGAGGGGAGACATTTCCAAGAGAAGAGGAATAAAAAGACATTATTGAGATGGAGAACAAAAAAGCAACATGTAGAGTGAGTGATATTGTATGTAAAATGACACATATACAGAGAATGTGTTGTGATATGCAGCACACTTGTACTGTTCACCAAAGAAAACTTCACTCTTCAATACTGAACTCGACTTCTTAGGCCACCATATCTCCATGTGTGGAATCAAAGTTGATGACTCAAAAGCGCACACATTTTAGACTGGCCCACACCACAAAATGTCACTGAAGTGCACACCTTCTTGGGTATAGTTCATTACCTCTCCAACCATTTACCTCATCATCAGTCCAGAATGTCTTATTACAATCAACCATGACAATCCAATGGACAACAAAATCTTCTTGACCTGTGATGCTTCTAACTACACAACAGGAGCCTTGCTGTCTTGAGGGCCCACTCACAAGACCGCTCATCCTGTTGCATTTGACTCCATGCAGCTGTGGAGCACAGAGCTCAACTATCTTGTTCATAAGAAAGAGTTGTTGGCTATCATTCAAGCCTTAAAGAAGTGGCACTCTGAATTGCTTGGCACACATATTGATGTTTTTACAAATCACTATATCTTGCAAAATTTTGTAATCCAATGAGACCTCTCTCATCAACAGGTGCGTTGGGCTGAGTATATGTCCCAATACAACATATCCATTCATTACATAAAGGGAGAGGATAATGAAGTAGCTGATGCCTTGTCTAAAAGAATAGATACCACCTTGACACAGGAACTTTGCACAACATTACTCTCATTGTGTGGACAATAACCTCATTGCACACATTGTGTCTGGGTACACATCAGCAGACCCATGGTGTTGCAAGCTGACTGGTCTATTAGAATCCTTACCCAGCCTAACAAAAGACAAATGTGGGCTATTTTATATTGCTAATTGTCTAGTTATACCATGTGTTGATGACTTCAGAGAACACTTATTCCATGCAGCTCATAATGCAGCCAGACACTTTGGAGCAAATAAATCTTACACATTACTATGAGGCTCATATTACTGGCCCAACATGTACTAGAACCTTGTGGACTCATATATTCCTTTATGCACCAAATCTATGTGTAATAAGTCCAAGACCTCCACTACAACAGGACCATTGGACCCTCTGCCAGTACCCAATGCTTGTGGTGATTCTATCGCCATTGATTTTATTGAATCTCTGCCTGAAGATAGTGGTTTTGATATGATTGTCTCTATGACTGATAAACTCAATGCTGACATCCGCTTAGTACCATGCAGGGATAACATTTCCACAGAACACTTTATGGGTCTTTTCTTCAATCACTGATACTGCGAGAATGGCCTGCTGCAAGATATTGTGTCTGACTGTGATAAGCATTTCCTATCAAAATTTTGGTGTGTGCTACATAGGCTAACTGGTATAAAGATAAAAATGACATCATCTTACCATCCTGAAACTGACAGCACAAGCGAACACATGAACAAAACCACTGTCATGCATGGTATAAACTCCATATCATACTGTATATGTATATGAGGTGATAAGGAAGGTATTAAAGGTATTGGAAGGTATGATACACCATACTACACCTTTCACAAAGTTACACTACCATTTTTCCTTGACTCATTAGCTTACACTCTCAGTTTCTACTGTATTCTCATTCTGTGTATTTGTATTTGTATCTCACATATCTCTGTTTGTTTACATTTTTTTTCAGTCTCTTTCTATTTTTCTAGGCTCTTTCAGCCACCTGATTTTTCCCACAATCTTCTGAGTATGTTTGTAAGCATGTCATGTGACTGGGAAAATTGTGATTTGTAAGGATTTCTGCTTGACTCATCATGTTTTGTAAGACATTAGTAAACAGAATGACTCAACACACCAAATGGCCTGGTTTTCTTACTAATTCATGTGATGACTCATGCCATTTACTCATCTGTATTTGTAATACTACCATGTATATTAGTAAACAAGCTGACTCAACACCTGGTTTATTACTAATCCAGTGCTGAATCATGCTTAGTAATCCGGCCTCCCAAAAGGTATAAAAGAAACCCATTTTACACCTGAGCAATATAGTTCTTTCCACTTGAAGCCTTCTTTCTCAATACTAAGTGAGATTACATAAGACAAGTGCAGGCCCTTTGTGATTGCCTTAAAGACACATCAATTACATAAGCCTTTGACTGTATACTACTAAACTCTGAGAGTACAGTAAGGTAACTCTATCTTTTCTAAAGTTATACAGCACTAATTTTGAGAGTGTCTATATAACAATCATTTCTCTATTCTAAGATTGTACAGCACTAATTTGAGAGTGTCTATACAATAATCATTTATCTTTTCTAAGGTTGTACAGCACCAATCTGAGGGTGTCTCTACAATAATTGTTTATCTATTCTAAGCTTTACTTATATATTCACAAACTCTCCCTTTCACATCAAGGGAGACTTGACAAAGTTGAAACAGACTTTCATAGGTTGAAACATGACCTACTAGGATGAAACATACCTATCAGATTTCATTATCGTCTATTGTATACTACTGTAAGTAACTTCATTTTATTATCTTTCGTGACTATTAGGTTGTTGTAAAAAGAAAAGGTCATTCCTCCTAAAGAACTAGCACATTATCTACCATGAAAACTAGAAAAGTTATAGACTGTGTACTTAAGGACTAGCAAGAAGTCTTATCCTGTATAGTTGTGCTGTCTCTATACACGCATTCTATATAAGATCCTTAAGTAACAAGACACTGTCAATCAAAGTCTTTGCTTCTACGTTGACAGCAATCACAACAGATGGGTCCACACACTACCCAGAGTACATTTTCACCTTATGAACACTGTTAATGCAAGCACTGGCTTCTTGCCCTTCAATCTTCACCTTGGATGACCCCCATGCATGCTTCCACCATTAATTCCTTCATTGACTCTACCTGAGGATACCGAAGAACACCATGCATGCACCTTACTATCCCAACTCAATAACAATGTCCTTGAGGCCCAACATAACCTTCTCACAGCTAAGGCTGCTCAAGCAACCAATGTGAACAAACATTGTGCACCTGCTCTCACTCTCAATGTTGGTGACCATGACATGCTCGCTACCAAACACCATCAATGAGAATATATGCAGAAAGGTGATAAAGAGTGGCTGAGTTTATACCTCAGTTCAATGGTCCTTATCTCGTCATCAACACACATCCCCAGACTTCCACCCACATACTTAATCTTCCTCACTCCCCTAACATCTTTCTGACATTCCATGTCAGCCAACTCTGCCCTTATCACACAAATGATCCAACTCTGTTCCCTACACATGAACATCTGTGTCTCAGTCCAGTCATTACAGAAGATGGACAACACAAGAACTTTATTGACCACATCATCAATGAGAGAAAGGTCAGTAGAGGAAAGAGATACCTGGTCCATTGGGTAGACTTTGGTGAAGAAGATGATAAATGGCTGCCACAAAGAGATCTCATAGACTGAGGCCTTAGATGTTTGGGAGAAGGAGCATTCTGAAGGATAATGGAGAAGGGTGTAAGTATACACTTACCCTCACATATAAAGGCTAGAGCAAGTAGTCAGACTCAGTGAGAGAATAACAAACACTATATTGTGTACCTAGAGCAAGTAGTCAGACTAAGCTCTAGTCAGTAACAAGTATACATGAATACGAGACTGTAACATACCTCAGCGAGAGGATAACAAATGCTGAGGATGTGCAAACAAGAAGACCACTGAAGCATCTTCAACTCAGCTGAGGGTGCAGCTGATATAAATGCTGAAGGGATGAAAATATGGGTGCGATAAGTTCGTCCCTTAGGGAAAGCGGAGAAAGGGAGTCTCCACTGGTGACAACTCTAGGGGGAATGTGTGAGGTGCACAATAAGGCAATAGGCATGGGAACAAAGGTGCTATAGGCATGTGAAGCACAGGAAAGTCGTACATTGTAAAGCAGAAGTGTGTGAAGGTGGTAGGCGAGCAATAGCAAGACTTAATGATGAGTTAAGACGTGAGGTGTGATGTGGATGTAACCACTAGAGCTAACTACTACTAGGGCTTGTAATGTATTATTCAAAACATGATAAAAACTCGTAGATGGTGGTAGTAATAATGTATAGTAAAGTGTAATGAAAAACTGAAGTGTAGTGTGTAGTAAGAAGGTAAAGGGTAATGTGTAAAGTGAGGTAAAAATAAACATGGTACAATAATCAAATAAATGATAAATGAAGAAATGCATACCTGGGAACTTGGTTGGACATGGGAAAATACTCCAGAAGGTCAGGTGCCATAGGGCACTTAGGCACAGGAAAATTCACCTAAGGTACACGCAAGTTACACAAGTGTCATCTATGTTGCGTTTGTGTCGCCTAAGTTGCACACATTGTGCAAACATTGCAAATGTCGCATTGTATGCGTAGTATATGTAGATGTGACCTACATTGCAATATGGGCCATTGTGAGGCTACTCAGGATCAAGTCTCTACACTGCTACTAATACTATATGGAGTAGTTAGATAAGTGTGGCTGAGTGATGGAGGTGAATCACTGTATAGTACCAGGAAGACAAGGAAGATACAAGATAGGTAATGACATGTCAATAACATATTTGGTTTATTGGACACTGTGTTACATTTGACTGTGTTTGGTCACTAACATTGATTCAGTATATACATATACCCCTTCACTGATATATTCATATCTAATCTCTTACCATACCACCAAATCCACATGCTCTTCCATGTTACTGTTGACCAATTGTCTGCTAGTGTTCATCACTTACTGTGGCATTGTTCCACTTACTTAGGCTTCATAATATAAGTGTCTTACTTTGATTCAGTATTAGAGCACTCCTCTTTGGCTATCTAAACTCTGAATCTTTCTTGTTTGTAAGTAGAACATGCTCATCATCAATAAATGTTTTCTTTTGAACTTGTGATGTTAAGAATTATCTAAGTTCATAACACAAATGCTGTTGTGCTGTAGGACATCACATGCTTACAAGACTCAGTGGAATCTCTTACTAAGGTGCATAACCTGAATCCAAAATCTTATCATTCCAGATCAACCCTAAATTTGATATATACCTCCTACATTCAATAGTCTACCACTAGTAGTAGTAACAGCTACCCTGACCCACATACACAGCTGCGACCTCACTTAGTCTCAGAGTAGCACATATTTGACTAAGGTATTGGGCCAGAATTCTCTATCCATAATCCCAGTCTATGTATCTTTTAGAATTATAGTGCAGGCATTGTCATATACATATCTATGTGTCAATACTCCTCCTCAACACAATATATCTTCTCCTAACTTCATCATTGTAAGCCCAGATAGCTGCACAAGCAACTGTAATCTCTCTTTGTGAGAGCCTTGGTAAATATATCAGTAATATTTTCATAAGTCTGAACATAGTAGACCTTGTAACCCTTCATGAGATGGATATTGTCATCATTTCAAGCTGAAGGACTTTATCTTGCTTATTTTACTCACAGCATTCCTTAATGATATTTATATCAATGGATATACTATTTTTACTATTTTTAACACTGAAAGGTATTGCCACTAGTCATTACACTTAGTTTAGAACCCACAACCTACCTCACATTCAATATAATGCATTCGACAACATTCTGTAATGTAATATATTATTGTAATGGCAGCAAGTCACCAATCTCTGACTCCTCCAAGTGCTATATGTTCCTGTTTATATGTGTGCTGTTACTTTCAATCACAACTCTCTTCCTGCTGCTTGCTGGTAAGCTTTAGCCAGATGGTAGTGATATAATCAGTTTTGGTTACTTCCAAATGTCAACTCATAATGCAGCATTGGAATGAGTTTTCTCTCTCTCTCTCTGTTTTTGCTTTCTACATATAACTTTTCTGCATTTCCTTTCTCTAATAGCTTGTCTCGGTCTTCCTTTAGCCTCTCTGCCCTCTCATTTTTGTGGGCTAGCCTATAGAGTATATTTTTAACCATCATTATTTCAATTATTTGTTCTGGCCCATCCCCTACTGTCCTTATTGGCCTTCTGTAGGTGGGCAAGGTTCAGTACATCACACATAGGCCAGACAAGCTTTCTGTAGGTTATCCAATTGTTATATGTGTATGGTGTGGGTCTCTTGTAATGTTACTTTTGTGTATCATTTACCTTAATGTGACTTCTTTTCTGGCACTGTTGTAAATTTCTAGATGTCAGCATTGAGCATTACTAAAGAAGAATATAGCAGCATCAATGAGCTGATACTGGTGGTGACTTGTGGACTGACAAAAATCTACTTATGATCTTCGGGTAAGAGCTTATGTCTGCCATGTAAATATGAACTCACTCTACTAATAGGAATGAGCCTTCCAGTGAGCTAGGCCAGGACCAAGTGGTCAAGGGAAATGACAAGTCTCCACCAGTCTGCAAAAAACACTTCAAATTTCACAATACTGTGAAAAAAGGGCTCATCAGCATCACACTCCAGCTTAATGAAATGAATCATCTGAGGAGCTATGTGAGTGGTTGGATTCCGACAAACCTTGGTTGGCCATCAGTGGAGATGGTGTCCCCCTAGTCTTACATCTTCCCAATGCCATTTATGGATGAGGATGAGTATGATTGATTATTGATTCATTTTGAGACACTTATTATAGGCTACAGGAAGCATTATATTAGTCAGTGGAGTGGTTTGGATGAAATGTCCCACTTTCCACTACTTTGCAAATGGCATTACACACTTCATGTGGCAGATAAACAAATATATTTCTATTAGGTGCACTAATAAGAACATGGCTCTTAATAATAAGCTGAGTCAGTGGCAAAAGTACTCATATGGTAAGTTTTTCTCACTATTCAAAAGATCTCAAACTAAGATATGTAGGATGCAATGAATTTATATTCAATCCACTCATCCATTGGTGGAAGATGGGTCCCATTGCTAAGCAACTCCATATTTTCCTGTATATGATGGCTTGTAAGTGCCCCTCATCATGTATAAAATACTCATATTAAAACCCATGCAGACATGTTCTTGTATTGTATAATGGTTTTTTCTATTCTACATTCTGTGAACACTGGTGCACTATTTGCAGCAGTGGCTGCTCAAACCTGGTTTTGGGGTTAGGGCTTTGGTTAGAGTCAGAGTCACATTCATCAGTCTAAGTAATTCTGCCTACCTTAACCTGTTGTAATATGGCACTTTGAGGACTTGCATAGACTCCATGGAGGCTCAGTATACATCTCTGTATCAATATGAAACTACACAATATGAGTCATTCATTGTTAGTGACTACAATATGTTGAGGTTGGAAGGAGTTGTGCAGTCTCTTATCAGTATCTTCATTGTGCATAACTCTATGATAGCTGTGTGAGTCATGTGTATGACATGTTAGAACATGCCAGTGTGAGAGCCTACAAACAGCTTCACAATATTCATAAAGTGCTTGGCCAGATGGGAGGTTATGATCTCTCATGTGGCTTGGCTTATATTTCTCAGCCCCAGGGCATCTGAGAGTAGAGGTAAGTGATCATAAACCATTTGCACAAGACCAGCCATTTGAAAGACTATGACAGAGTCGTCAAGGGCAGGTGCTTCATATTAAGTGGAGATCACTTATATTTGATCTGTGCACTTCTCATTGCAGTTGTCTTTGAGGAAAATATTCTGATGTGAATTGGAATCATATTGTGATATCTGGTGACATTCTGCTTCTTGTAAGTCCCATTTGACTACCAGTACTACTTATTGACATACACCAAGACATTTTCAAATTCCACAGATTATTATAATGAGATCACATTCTTTTTTTGGGAGGGTGAGATTCACATTTGTCAACTGTACACTACCAAGACCAATTCCACTGTTTGCTATATTCTCACTCACATCCGACTTCTTCACAGAATTGACTTGTCTGTCACATCTCTCTCATGCTAATAATTTAATCTTGTACACCATATGTGATGCTATGTATTTATTGTTGAATGTCTTTGATGGCCAGAGCACCTTCATTCTCAGTATGGTTGTTGTTTCCTCAGCTGTGACACTGCTCATACTTGCTTTTTACAGTTAATTGTATGAGTGGAAGCTACCCTGAGTTTCATATTGTCCCAAGTGTCTATATCTGGGATTCACAAACTTGTTTATCCTCTCATAAGTCAGCAATGAGTATTTGGTGGTCACTCATGATATTTTGGCTCATTCTGCTTTACTTACTCATAAATCAATACTATAGACCTTCTTCATGTTTCTGACTCAGATGTTAACAAGCATCATGCACTCAATGGCTTATGACCCTATAGTTCACACTATATACATCAAAGGTGTTGCTCTTGTGTAGTTATTGGCTGCTGATGCATTTCTAGAGTATTCATTCTTCCACCTTGGTTGTCTATCTTAGTGTGTCAAATGATATTCACAATTCAATCATGTATTATCAAATATCAAATTCATGGTTATAGTAATCAATATTTATTTTCATGCCATCCTAGGAGTCCTGTTAGGGATTATGGACTCTCTAATCTTAAAAACATCTATAGCATACTGAGAAGTAACTAAGTATGCAACGACATCAGCAACAGCTAGCCTTACCTTCCAAGTAGCTTCATTAAACTCCATGACTATCTGTCGGACTGTTGGAGTGTCCACCTGGAGTATCAAGCAAGACAGCTGACATGGAGCTTGTTTTCATTAGTGTATGGAACAAAGGTATGAATGGCTGCTCACATAAGATTGGCTTGTTTGTCTCAGTCATATGGAAACCACAGAGGCCATCACAAAATAGAAATGATAAATAATACAAGTTTTCAATAGATTGACCAAAGTTTGAGGAATTAATAATAAATCTGAAGAAATTCATAGGGCTAGTGCCTTCCAGTAGGCTTCTAAGTTGATGAGTATATAACAGATGAGATCATAGTTGAAAAGCGAAACAGGAGCTCATCTCACTTGCCATCTCTGCTGCAATAGGGTCTTCCTAAGAGGTGTGACGATTGTCTCATATACCAAAATTTGCTGCACTCTTGTTTAGCAGTATATACTCTCTATCACTAAGTAGTTCCTCATCTAATTCGCTGTTGCCCTCTTCATCAGCATGTAACCCCTATCAATTGCATACAGATTGCTCTGATGATTCTATGGCCACAGATGAGACCAACATTGACCCATGCCTGCTATAATAAATTAACAAATATTTACTGCACATTGATAGTGAACTCACATGAAGGACTGAAGAGGTACATATCTACTCTTAGACAAAGCTTTCATGCCCACCCACTCCCAAGCATTTTTGATGCCAGATCCTCTACTGCTCTCCTTAGCAGAGCTATTCATTAAGAACATGGCGATTTTGGTGGAAATATCATCTACTGTGATGGTTAAAGATTGTTCAGTCATAGTTATTCAAATGATAGGAGTGAACAAATAGTATCTTGTGATGTGACATTTTCTCAAATACAAGTCACATAATCAGAGGTCTGAGCAGGCACCTCAGTACTGTATATGAGTGAATGTAAAGTGCTTAAGTTGAAGCATTACTCACTATCAGCCAGTGACCTATGAAGGCTTAGGGCATTGGTTATTGAAACAGGCCTGTTTCCTATACTAGTCATCATTGGATGGTGGGTGTTATGGCCCTGCACAATATGCATCTAAGGCTATATTGTCCTACCATTGTGTTTTCATAGAGCGTTCACACAGGTTGGTGATTGTCAATACAACATTCTTCTTATACAATAGTTTGCACAGTTAAAGGCATAGAATCTGGAGGTATAGGTATTGTGATAGTGTACATAGTTGAAGGCACAGGATCTGGAGGTAAGGCTCATTGTTATGCCTGAAAGCACACTGGGCATGTTGGTCAATGTCAGCAATCACAGTGGATATAAACCTATCACTCACATTTGACATAGATTCAGTCATCTATCATCATCAAGCCCATATTATGATCCAACAAGTACACATATGCATGTGTGAGACTTCCTTCAAGCATGGTCAGTTGCTGTATGTCATCTACCATGAATGGGCTAGAGACTGGAGCATATGGACATCCACCATTTGCCTGTCCATCATATAGAAGTCGAGTGGTGAAGTGTTGGGACCTATTAAGGTCATACTCTCAGGTTAATGGATCTGAAGGGCTTTGGCCTCAGCTTGTACACTGTGCCCCTTTCCCAAGTATTACCCTTGTATTTAAGAAACACTAATGTATTGGATCTGAAGATCAGAATGTATAATGTATTGATATCCAAAGGGTTATCTAGATAACAGAAAGACAAGTAAGACTAATCTGGACACATCCAGACTAGAAAACAACAGAGTAAGACTATCCAAAGATAGAGCTGAAGATATAGACCATCAGATACAATCTGTAAGTCTTGAATGGTGACAAGAGTTAATGAGTACTCAAGTCCAGATGACAGAGAGAGGACAAACTAAGATGATATTTGAACTAAGGTGTTACAATGTAAGTACAGGAGTTTATATACTAAATGCCTAAGGCTCGAGGCTATGTACAAAGTATAAGCAAAGTCTATTGCTAATCAATGGAAGCCAGAAGGAAATCATGAGTGGACAGATGGAATAACATAGCCAGGAATTAATCACAAGTAAAACGGATCAAGGAAACATAGTTGAAAATCAAAAAATACTGAGGAGCTGGTAATAAGGATTTACCAATAGCAGGAAAGGCTGTGATAACATTATATGAACAGGAAATGAATTAAGAAGCTTATTGTATATCAGATCAGAAGCAGATCTGTACATCAGACTGGATCAGATCTATGTTCCAAAGGTCCAGATGAGAAGTGTTAATATATGGGATATGACACTTGAAATGAGCCAATGCAAAAATAGACCAAGCTTTCATATCCAACGAGTGTAGAATTGAGATCCCAACAACATGAGGCACCAGTTCTCACTGTGCTCTGTATTCATGTGCTCTACCAGTTCATGAGTCTCTGATAAAGGATGGCTGTTCTTTAAAGAATGTCTTCTGTAAACACTGAGGCAAGTTTCATATGTATTTTTGTTTTTTGCACTCTTACTTATTTTCTCAATCCAAACACAGCGGCAGAAATTATAAAAACACATGTCTGACAAGGAGTCAGCACAGTGAATATAGTGGTGGATTTGATTCACCTCTACAAGATTTCCTTCTTTGTCTGTAGCAATGCGCAATTGAACAAGTTCCTGCTCATTGCTGTTGTCAATCTCACAGTCTTTTCAATCTGACAATAAAGAATTTTCTTTAATGTATGCAAGCATGACAGAAGATGACATCAGAACAGTTCTATGTAATGATATGCTATCATCAAAGCCTTGTATATACCATGCAGCCTGTTGTGTGTGAATCTGTTGTTGGTGATCAAACTGAGATAAACACTTGTGCAAAAGTGTCTTTGCGCTGTCTGCAACACTGGTGGTAGATGTTGAATCAGAAATGTGAGCAATGGCAAGTAAGAGCAGTGATAACACTTTATATGTCTTCAAGTTCATCTTTATAATGTAGTCAGAAATGTAGAACATAGCAGCCTTCACACCTTTGCCCAACAATATACACTTGATGTCATGATTGTGTCTGCAAAAGACAAGAAGATATGGATTGAAATAATTTATGTTTCCGTCCCAGCACATGAGAATGACAGAATTTGTTCCTGAATCAAAGTAAGAGATCTCCACTATTTTGTGTGGGAAGAGAAAGCGACAATGACTGTTGTTTCCATACTTATGGCAAATGGCCTGGCATGTGTGTTGTTGGAGCACTTCACCACATTGTTTAACTTCAGTTGTAAAAGCTGCTTCCCCGCTATTTAAGACATCGGAGGGCGTGTCTGAGGACTTTGGAGGACATGGTGGCCATTGAACACAAGGCTCAAAATCAGTGTCTACTACATCCTCCACCTCTGGCAAATGATGGTGAATTGTGTCTTCAAAAAATTGAAAAAATTGGTCTTGATAGCTTGGATCATTATAAAACTGATCATGAAGCTCCAAAGCATTCACTCCACCTTCAAGCCATATCAGAAAATGATCATGCAGAACTCCTCTCTCAGTGAATTCACTTGTACCATAGAATGCCTAAATGTGTCCTAGAATCCCACCACTGTCGGCAGATTGATTGCATTCAAAATCCAAACCCAAAAGATATTGAAAAAGACACCTGAAAGAGAACTCAAAAAAATCAGTGCTGGCAACAGGATCATGAGTAAGATATGTGGTACAAATGTGTCCTGCAGGCATGTGAGGCAAGCATTCTGAAAGATCAATAGAATAATCTTCATACATAACTTGGAATATAGGGCTGTGTGCTGGGTTTGGATTGAATGTAAAGATGTGTGGCAGGCCAAAATACCCATAATAGTTTTGGATCTCATTCCTCACAAATATGTTTGAAGCTTGCGAACCAGGGACACAAGTGGATATTGTATTGACTTGATGGAGGAGTTTGAGTACATTACATTCATCTGTGGTGAGATTTAACAGCTTACATTCTTGTTCAAGTCGATTTGCGAGTCATTTAAGCACTTTGGGAGAGACACTAGTTAATTCATGAGCAACAGACTCAAAGTTTGATTTACTCACAGCAAAATAGGTTTGCAGATGAGCCTGATGCCTCTATAGCATATTCAGTATGACAAAAATGAAGGATTCATGATACCGAAAACAATGATCTGAGATGTTAAGACAGTACTTTGCATGATGGTTGAATGACAATGGTATTAGACATAATTTGTCCTCAAAACCTCCAATTCCATATGGATACAATGTCAGATACATGCCCAGAAAAAGATGGGGGTTGTTGTACTCAGGGACAGTATCAGCACTGTGGTGGACAACAAGATCAGGACATATTACTAAGTTTCAAATGGCAGAGGCCATGAATGTTCTGCTGCTAACCTTGTCACTCTCGGGATCAGATACACCTATTTTTTCAAGCAGTGTTATTGGTCCATCATCATTCACAACACTGCTCGCAGATGTGTTTGAGACTTGCAGTAATTCAGCAGGATGAGTTGCAAAACCAGCAGTCTCAGAACTGAAAACATGCTGTGCATCAAGCTTGTGACCCTATACCACTCTCTCATGTAGACCAAAAAGGGAATCATCCACTGGATATTGGTTCAATACAGGTGAATCTAACATAATATCAGCATACAAACTATTGTGATTCTTCAGCCACACAAGAAAAGACCAGATCTTCTGTTTGCGGACACAGAACAATGTGCCCATGTGCTTCAGGTCAAACTTCTGAGGACCAACAAAAATGATACTTAGAAACCCATTGATGTCAGCAGGGGCCTGTGGCAACACAGAAGCAGTAGACATGATGTTCATGTCATGCACACAGGTATTTCCATGGAAAACCTTGGGCTGTGATGGATTAGATGATTGAAATAAGCAGGTGGCATGTGTAGTAATAGAATAGATGGCACAGATCTTCTCCTCAACCCATGTCAGGTCACTAAACTGGACAGGGAGAAAGCCACGGAACAAACCATTTGCAAGCACTAATGAAGGGATCTTCTTGTGCATTAAGGAACTTTTGCATTGTAGACATACTTTGAGTTCTATGGCCTTTGAATTTTCAAAGATTATACCACATTTCTCTAGCATGAGACTGTCAATTAGAACATTGTCAAAAGTGAAACACATTGACATGCCTTGAAGGATGCACTTTTAGATTATGAAGTCGTCCAAGACATGAAACAAATCTAGATTCCAAGATGATATATCTCCTGCTAGATGAACATCAACAGCATCTCTGTCATACTGTGAACACACAGCACACACAGATGGCTCAGACCACATTGTACCTTTCATATAGCCATTCAAACACTCAAAAATGACTTCTTTCAAAATAGGCATTGGCCACTCCCGCTCATGTTCTACACAAACATTAATGATATCTGCCAATATGTTCTGCTTTCAGCTGAGACAGGCTGATCTGAGCTTAACAGATTGTGATGGGATTTCCTGTGACAGATGTTCAATAATAAGTGCACCAAACTCGTGAATGAGAATTTGATGGATAACATCCTTATCTGAGAGTGAGTCAAATTTCAAGAATAGAAAATGCACAAGATAAACTTCACCCAAAACACTTGCCAGCATGAAACAGAGACAATGCACGTTGCTGATTGCTGAACATGATTAGCAAGTGTGTTACACATTTTTTGAAGAGAGATCCTGTTGTAGAGTGTGTGATAGCATGGTGTGAGTTGGTGAATACATGACTGGACATCAGTACATTTTAGCTTCTGTAAATAAGAAGCGAGATCTTTGACAGATGCTGAAATCCACAGCAAAGACATGGCTTCAGAGCCTTGCATGCTAGCCACTGAGTCAATAGCAAGAGTTACACTGATGACAGGAGGAGTGCATAGAGCAGTGGCCATGTCAGGACCATACAAATTTTGAAACAAGGCAGTGAGCAAAGCACCCCATGTTGTGCAAGCAGATGGAACAGGTCCTATTGAGAGACTTTTGAAGAGGACATCATCTGACATGCCTGTAAACTTTGTATGATTAGTAGAGAAGTTAGACATGATTGCATTGACACTACATTCTTTATTTTGCACATCCAATCTTTTAGTTCCAACTTGAAGTGCAGCATCACACAAAACAGGCACAGACAAAGCAGATAAATTCTCTGTATAGCAAGCATTGGGGTAAGAAAACCATCAATGATCATCTTTTAGTCTAGATGCCATACACGAAGCAGCAGTTGGGAGGGGAGTACCTCGCTGAGCAGCTACTTGATACATATTGAAGCGGATGAACACACTACAATGCACATATGCAGATGACTCAAGATGTGTGCAAGTGAAAGTCATAGAGATATTATCCACACAAAACCACAGCGACAGATCGATGGAAGGGACCACACCTAAGACATGAGCCACTGCAATGGGAGGTGAGTGATAGTTGCAACCAACAACAAAAAGTATCAGCTGTTGCATACACAGATTCATTATATTGCGGGTAGTACAAAGCATCATAGAATAGAGGATATTTTTGTGTATCATGAAGGATATTATGAGGTGGGCTATCTGTGGCATCAAGAACTCAAGGACACATACTGGCATGTTTTGAGATAAATGCAGATATTCTGAATAAGACAGTGGTCAATTCAACAAGGTCAATGAGAAAAAATGAAAGGACATACACAATTATAAATGATTATTTATCTTTGTTATAGAGACAAGTGCATTAGACAACACAGTATACACCAAAAATTGCTATAGCACAATTTATTCATCATCAACTATACAGTTTTTTTTGAAAGTTCCCATGCATCAGCATATAGGTGCCTGGACATTTGTATGCAACAAAACCCTCCCTTACTCTGTAAGAGTCAGGGATTGTACTGGAATTGCAACATTAATGTAATATCAAGCTGCTCAGAATGCTTACTAAGGTTGACCGTGGGAGCTGGGGGTTTGAAATTTTTTCGTAAGTCCTTGAGCTCATTCTTTTACTCTGACATCTTCATCTTGTCTTCAACTTAAGAGCAAGACTTTTTTTTGGTGGACCTTCCTCCCTGGCCTTCTTTGGTGGACCCTCTTCCCTGGCTCCTTCATGGCTCTCCTCTCTGGTGGTGGACACTTCTTTGCCTTCTTTGGTGGTCTGATCCCCTCCTCTCTGGCTCTCTTTCAAGTATTACTTCCCTCACCCTTCTCTTGTTTCATTTCCTTCTGTATGTAGCACATGTACTAGTATATTTCTATAAATAAAATTGGTTTTGAAAATAAATATTTCACATATTTGAGTCATTGGCAAGTTTGTCCAAAGAACTCTAGGCTTCTAAAGCTTGGTAAATATTTGCCAACTTGATAGGTCACTGCAAACTGACTGTCAAGATTGTACCTTTAGTACTTTTCATCCGACTTAGTCCAGGTATTTAAAGCTTTACATGGTTTTACATATCATTTTTGAGTTGGCTACCTATTGAGGGTGTGAGTATGGAAGCCCAGACACTTGTGCTCATTTACTAAGCTAAAATTACTATATCTGGTAGTTGTACCTCTAACACCATACTGTTGTATTTGTTTCTGTTGAGTGGTGCATACCTAGTGGTGAATGTAGTAGTGATGACTAGTGATGTTCCAAAAGTTCAATGACAAAAGCTTAATATATAAAGTTCACATATCCAACTTCAATAAGTGCAAGTGCAATCAAGAAGACCATATACAAGAAAAGCTGTCTGAATTTAAGCCCCAAATGTCTCAAGTGCAAACCCTGGCCATCTGCAGAAGTTATTGCAAATGTGACACTTCTCAAATTCACTAACTGCCTTGCTAATATTTCCCTCCCCGAAGATATCATCACTATCACTTACTGATGGGTCTATCATGATTTGTGGATCTGTTAACAACCTAGTATTGCCTATTTTGTTGTAGTCAGAAAATTGAGTAGGAATGAGAGTAGAATACCAAATACCTTGATAGTCAGAGATGAAAGCAAGGTCACCAGTTTTCACATATTGCACATGCTGCATGAAGGCCAGAAATAGCACAAAGTCATAGCCATAGTCTTCAGGGTCAAGCAGTGGGTTTGGGTCCATGTTATGAATAAACTTGGTGAAATCATGACTGTCATCTCCATCTCTGCAATCGATGACTTCCTTGAGGAGGAAAACTACACGTGTTGTACCAGTCTTCGATAAAGGCTTGCCACCACCTGGAAAGAAAGATAGTGCAAGGCCTGCCTCAACAAAGCGTACACACAGAATATTGAATGGTGGAGACTCGGATGTGCTGGCCACAGTGCGATCAATGAAGTCATAGACAAGACCTAATAGGGCCTTTGCCCAATATAAAACATTCACCTCTCTGAATAGCTTTAGCATCTCGTCTATAAGTGTGAAGTGTCCGATCTTGAAATCTGTACTAGTAGCAGGCACACCCAGTGGATACACCCTGTAGAATAGACATTTCACAACTACATTGTGAAGTCTCTTGGACCTGAGACCTGTGCTAGGAGGGAGTGTCAGTGTGAGCCGTCCCTTATGCACTGTTTTGAATCCACCTATCCCAATGATACCATCAGCAGCCAGGTGGCCAATGGATGAATTGACAGTGTCGACAGAAAACAAGTGGTATTCACTATATTCCAAGAGGTTGCTAAGGGATTGAGTAGGGATTGTGTAGAAATGAATATTTTCATTCTGTAACTTGCCAACTGACACACAAATGAGTGACTTGGATGCATCAGGGAACTAAAACATACCCTGCCTGACATTTAAGTCAGCACCTCCCCCAATTTTCAAGACCTGCTTGAGTTGGTCATGATTTGGAGAGCAGAGTTGAAGTGCAGGAGGAATACTTGATTTTTGGGGGGTGACATAGTACCAGAAGTAGAACTTATGGCCTGCTCATGTGTTTGCTTAATGGATATAGCAGTAGTAGCAGACACTGCAGATGCCCCTGGTACCAGCAAGCCCACAGTGGTAGACATCTGTGGTACCAACGAAATAATATTGGCGCCAAGCCAAGGGGTGGTTGAAAAGCTGCTCGTGGTAGCAAGTGCCTGTGATACTAGTGAAACAACATTGGTGCTAAGTTGAGAAAGCCAGTTGGCCCACTGGATCATACAAGGGTAAGTCAATATTAGGACTAGTGTACAACCATTAAACTCACTGCTTCAGATTCTTCTTGCCAAAGTTCAAATTCCTGCCACTGACTCTCTGGGATGACTACCAAAAGTGCGAACTGCTTCGTCTTGAAGGTCAGAGCTTTACCAGCTCCTTGTGCTGGCTGCATGCACTGCAAGAGGAAGTATGGTTTGAATGGTGGATGAGTTGAGAGGTTCACCCATGCAGAGTCTTGCACAATGAACTCCTCATCACGCCATGCAAATGTGTCGCTGAATGCATGAAGTTTAGGTAAAACTGTGTCTAAAGCCAGTCTTATGAGATCTAGGGCGCCAATGTGGGCATCTATATCCTTTTTACCCTCACAAATATTCTAAATGTCATATAGTCAGTGGCACTGTCAAGAGTCAACAGAACTCACTGCAATAACATTTTTTTTCTTATGGCCACTTGCTTCATGAATTGCAGAAATCTCAAGGGAGATGGTGTCAGCGATAGCAATGGGAGTTGAATATGCGGCCTTGGCCCATTGCTGACGTTCAGCAGCATACATGCCATGGTGTGACGAATAACCAATGGGTCTTGATGGAGCTGCCAATGCTGCCAAGCCCTGTGTCACAAACACCTCGTTCAAATCCTAAATTCAACCCTACAATTCCCTTAGCACCCACTACTCGTGTTACCCATGTGGAAGATGACAATGAAGATGTATTCTATGACTGTGTAGATTAGATAAGATAAGATAAGATCACGTGATACGATAAGATAACAAAGAACATTCCAGAAGATTCAATTATGTAAACATTGTACGATTCTCATTCTATTTAATGATTGGCTAGTAGTTAGAACTCAGATTGTATCTCCATTTCAATAGTTGTATATAGGTAGTCGATTGTAGTCAGTAGTTCCTTAGTTCAAACCTCTTGTGTATTCATCATTGAATTAATCCAAGGTGTACTTGCTCTATTCTCTCTTGTTGTGATTATTCTAGTTTGAGTCCTAGTCTCTGCCCTAGCATTTATTTGTTCTTGGGTTGTGACACCCTGCCAAGAGGTAGGAATAGCAACATTAGGGCCTGAGGTGTGATGCAGATGGTGAGACATTGGTGGTGGGTTGGGATTGGGGCTTGAGGTGCAATGCAGACAGCAAGACATAGGTGGTGGGCCCATAGAGGCATTAGTCCAGTCAGACACTGCAACCATGGGAGGTGGATTGACACTGGCTATTGTGGTAATGATCAGCCTGAGATGATCCTATGAAGTCAGATTTTTTGAACTTACATTTTCTTTGTGCAGCATTCACAGATTGCCAAATTATATGAGGATCAGGAATAGTGTGATAGGAAGACGCTGAAATAAAGAGTCCATGAGTTCATGAGCGCCATGCCTGATGTACAGCAATCAACTCACCAGTAGGTTTTGGTCTCCTTGATGTCACATTTTTATTTTCATATCTTGCATAGCAAGTGGCACAGACATGCCGACCTACTTGTCCAGGATTGATAGTAGCAACATACAAGCAAGGCTTGCCTGCCCTGATTTGAATACCACAAGATGGACGCTCGCAGATTTGATCCACTGTAGCATATGCATCCTCAGTGAACTGGGAGACGAGTTCAGTGTTCGTGTGTTCGGCCATGAAATTGAGCGGACAACAGAGTTTCACTGAGATGGAGTTGACAGAGTAGCTGCATGGTTTAAATACAGTGAGGAACAGTCTGCAATGGAGGATGATCTCGCACAGTATAGACATGATCTTGCACAGTACAGATGCCATAAGATGAATATGTTTGAATGCCATGAAGTGAGATGCGGCCTACAGATATCAGCTACAAGTAAATGGACTTCCCACTGAATACAACTTACCAAGAGTAGTTTGTCAGAATATGACATACCAGAGATGTTCATTACTTCTTGTCATGCATAGACATTCAATGGGTTGTGCATCAAGTGCTTCTCAGGAGTTGGAATGCTTAGGGGTGAATCAGAGTAGGTCCACAGGACTGCAGATGGAAGTTCAGTTTCAGAGGGGTAACTTGAAGCACTTGAAGAATCCAGTAGAGGCACCTAGGATGGCTGCATGGATGCCATTCAGTAGTTGAAAATGGTATGTGTGCAGTGAAAATGGTAGGAGTGCGGAGGAGTGCAGATGGATTGTAGATGCAAATAGCTAGCTCAGGGCCTAACATTATAACAGTCAGCATAATCATCATATCAATGCACCTTATATCAGCACTTTATCTGAGATGTAACCTGTAACTGCACAATAAATACACTGTCAGTTGCCATTACCTCTAGCTTAACAGACCAATCTGATGCCCAACCAAAACAAGCCCACACATATGTGACTACCTCCATTTCTGTTATTGCATTGCATTCAATGCTAACCCATCTTTGATCCAGCACCCTTAGATATAATTATACCACACATCCTCCATCTCTGAAAGGCATGCCAGACTAACAAACAGATTGTTCAAGGACTTATAGAAACATTTTGATACCTCACACTATGGTCTAGGGTCCGTCCTTTACCTTCCTCCAATGCTACTTATGTTCTTACAAGGGTTGTATGAGGCTCACCAAATTTCTTGAGATTTGCAATGCAATGGGCCTTCAAAGAACACAACAGCAGGGCCATACAGTCAATAGTGTCTGTGATGCAATGGCCAACCTGCGTGAAACATATCTGAATGTAGGAGTGCGGGAAATGGTAAATCTATTATTCCATGAGCAGGGCATGAGTGTAGCAAGGTAATGTTTGAAATAACAATTTTAACCTATTCCTTAACTTGTTTGTTGTGTAGAAGCATCATCATATCTGATTTTGCTATACACAAACCAAAACTCATCTGGCAGCATAAGGCCAATTGCCTCCTTTGGAAGTGATTCTGGGCTGCAGGTGTGAACAACCTATTTGCAGTCAATCAACACAACAAATGGCTCAAGTACAGCCTTGGCCTCCATACTGGCATTGAGCCATTTTCAGGTTGGATCATGTGGATTAAGGTCTGGCACTCAAACTAAAACCTACAGCTTATACTTGGTTATTACCTTGACACAGTCGAGACACTTGGACGTAAGGCTTTCTGTCTTGCAAAAATCATTTATTTACTGACACTATCTAATCTACCTACCCAGATATCCCTATAGTAACTCAGAGCAACCCTGGATCCGAAAATTTTGTGATTGCCAATGCCCATACCATGCTCCACCAATGGTATGATCTTGCCCTACAGGGTACCCTACAGCACCACTAGATGTGAAGTAAGAAGAATGTAATGCCTGAGATTACATGGTCGCAACTATGACACCATTTCACACTAGGATTTGAAGCACTTTTGGACCATGGTGTCCTGTCAGACTTGTTACAGTAACATTGTACCCCTCTATCTTTTCTCCTATCTCCTTGGACCTATGGCTGTGCTGCCTTATATTTGTAGAGCCTTGGCTCCTCATGTTTACCTTTGATCTGGTTCATCTATCTCTGACTCACCTTATCTATGACTTGTACCCTTGACCCAGGTTATCTCTGACTCACTCTGACTTGTACCCTTGACCCATGGATATGTGGCTGCGTTGCCTTGTACCATATCAGGCTCTTGCCTACCTTTCTCGGACCTTACTGATACTTAATGACCTTGCTCTAAAGCTATTCCCCATCCCCTATATATACTCGTCATATATCATAGTTGTTCCTTACTTTAATCCTAATTGGTTTTGACCTTGAAACCAGATCCTCACTTAAGCTTCACAACTTAAGTATCTATCTCTGTTTCTATCTTCGAGCACTCCTCATTGATAGTCTTCATCTTCATCTTAGAGGTGCCAGCCCTCTAGCTGGACCCTTGATCCAGCCTTAGAGATATTAAGCCCTCTAGTCTGTATCATCGACCCCACCTTCTTATTTAAAGGAGAACCTGCTCGCCACAGACATCGCCTGTGGACGAGGCTCTCTTTTGAGCCTGTGATGAGAGAACCATCCAAGTTCATAACAAGGCTAATATGATACTAACAATACTCTCCAGCTGTACATCTGTTTTTTATTTGTTCATCTCACACTGATACTGGCTCATTAGGATGCTGTTTCAATGGGTGTGTATACCTTGGTTACAGTGAGAATTAGATGCATACCAGGACCAACTCAATAACACCACTAAAAGACGAGATTGAAACAAAGTTCTGCCTCATGGTGTGCCAAACCTCATATACCAGTTGGTGGAGGATTTTGGTGCATTGGACTTCAAAGTAAGTACTATCTCGCATGCTATCATTGTCTGGTATGATAGGACTTTGTTTAATAGATCAAGGTGGAACACAAAGCACTGGACCATGTGCGTAGCATCTACATCAAACCATCTCATGTCGTCTTTGATCTCATTCCACAGCCTTTTGGTGACTGTGTCTAGCACTGCTACAACAAACTAGGATGTCCCTTGGTTACAAGGCACACTGTTTGGGAGTGTCATATCCCATTTATTAACGCTTCTCATCCGGACTTCCGGAACATAGATCCGATCCGGTCCGATGTACAGATCCGCTTCTGATCCGATATACGATAAGCTTCTTAATTCATTTCCTGTTCATATAACGTTATCACAGCCTTTCCTGCTATCGGTAATTCCTTATTACCGGCTTCTCGGTATTCCTTAATTTCCGGATATGTTTTCCTTGATCCGTCTTACTTGTGATTAATTCCCGGCTATGTTTTCCATCCGTCCACTCGTGATTTCTTTCCGGCTTGCATTGATTAGCGATAGACTTTGCTTATACTTCGCACATAGCCTCAAGCCTTAGACATTCGGTATATAAACTCCTGTACTTACCTTGTAACACCTCAGTTCGAATATCATCTTAGTTTGTCCTCTCTCTGTCATCCGGACTTGAGTACTCGTTAACTCTTGTCACCATCCGAGGCTATACGGATTGTATCCGATAGTCTATATCTTCGGCTCTATCTTTGGATAGTCTTTATTCTGTTGTTTTCTAATCCGGACGCGTCCGGATTAGTCTTACTCGTCTTTCCGCTATCCGGATAACCTTCGGATATCTATACCTTATACGTTCTGATCTTCGGATCCGATACGTTAGTGTTTTCTGAAGTTCAAGGGCAATACTCGGGAAAGGGGCACAGCGTACGAGCTGAGGCCAAAGCCCTTCGGATCCGTCAACCCGAGAGTACGACCTTAACAGGGAGGTTTATCTGTGCTTGCTTGGCCTACTGCAAGTTCATGATGAGATACCACATCATATTGACCAACTTGATGGCATAGAGGAAGATCTTGGTGCACTACTACTTCTAGAGGACCATGATGAGTTGCCGTATCATGAAGAAAGTAATGGCACCTACTACATGGGTGGAGTGGGTGGAGGCCTTGGACTTGGTGCATTATCATTTTCTTCTTCATGACATGAATTATTATATACATTTACCCAGGCATTGAACATTTGAATCAGTTCAAGGGCCTCGCTCATAATGATGAGCCTGAAATCACTCTTAGTGTTGATGAAAACATTGGACTGGACCATGCAGGTTTAGTTGTGTGGGAGTTCTCAGATAGCAGTGGCCCAGATGACGCATCAGATACACCAGATGCTGACTGGTGACTTACATCAATAGATATCTTGTATTTCTTGGACCTTGGTCAATCATTTTTGTGTTTAGGGCACTTGTGCTCAGACTACATATCATGGTCACCAGAATTTTGACTGAAATAATGGTAGCCATTATCTCAAGGAAATCTCACATAATCGGAAAATAAACCAAATGTAGACGAGCAATGCATGTTTCCTGAAAATAATCACTTCAAATTCCTCATATGTACTTACATGCAACACGTTAATGGAG